>WNWK01007477.1:90000-93697 GCA_009830355.1 Cherax destructor | reverse complement strand
GAAAAATTACAGGAGGACATAAGCAGGGTCTTCCAATGGGCAGTGGAGAACAACATGACGTTCAATGGTGATAAGTTTCAGCTGCTTAGGTATGGAAAAATGAAGAACTCAAAAGGAACACTATATACAAAACGCAAGAGGGTCACCACATAGAACAGAAAGGAACACGTAAAGGACTTGGGAATAATTATGTCTGCTGATCTGTCGTTTAAAGACCATAACAAGACAAAGATCACAACAGCCAGGAAGATGACGGGGTGGGTATTGAGAACTTTCAAAACAAGGGAAATAATGCCGATGGTGACACTATTCAAATCGCTAGTGCTCCCTCACTTAGAATACTGCTCAGTGCTGACGGCCCCGTTCTGGGCAGGAGAAATAGCAGAGCTGGAACAAATCCAGAGATCGTTTACGGCTCACATTGAGCCATTGAAACATCAAAATTATTGGGAACGCCTTCAAGTCTTGAACATGTACTCATTGGAGCGGAGGAGAGAGATACATGATAATATATACATGGAAAGTACTTGAGGGCCTGGTCCCAAATCTGCACACTGCCATAACAACATACTGGAGTGAGAGATATGGGAGAAAGTGTAAAATAAACCCAGTGAGGAGCAGGGGTGCGGTGGGGACAATACGGGAGCACTGTATTAACATCCGGGGTCCCAGACTATTCAACATCTTACCAGAAGATATCCGAAACACGGCTGGAACCAGTGTAGAAGCCTTCAAGAGGAAACTGGACAAATATCTTCACCAGGTGCCAGATCAACCAGGCTGTGATGGATATGTGGGGCAGCGGGCCTCCAGCAGCAACAGCCTGGTTGACCAGGCAAGCACCAGACGAGCCTGGCCCATGGCCGGGCTCAGAGAGTAGATACTCTCGAAACTCTTCAAAGGTATATCAAAGGTAAAGGTATTGCCGGAACAGAGGTACCCGGTAGAAGTTTTCAAGAGGAAGCCGGACCCCTATCTCCTGGGAGTGCCTTATCAGAAGAGTTGTGATGGCTATGTTGGCCTGCAGACTGCTTGTTGCAACAACTTGGTTGACCAGGCTGACAGTAGGGAAGCCTGGCCTCAGGCTGAGCTGGAAAGGTAGAAGCCTCTAAAGCGGTTACAGGTATGGATGAGCAGTGATGGTGATTTTGTATTCTTCGTTGGGTCGCCTCGACTTGGTGGGAAACAAACGATGTTAGCAAAATTAAAAACAAATAATAACCAGAATCCAAGACGCACGACTGGTATCGCATTACACATCAGATACTTCCCAGTCTTCAGTACACTACCTGTAGTTGATTCCTGGGGTCATCGTCCCCTGCCGCATGGTCCCAGATCTACTCCATCCGCCAAATTCTATGTGAATTTCTCACATACGGTTTTCATCAAATTTTTGGATTTAAGTTATTTACTTTAGGTTAATTTTAGTTACATTAGACTGTCTAATAATTATCCAATTATAACGTACCACAACGCCAGTGAATGAATTATAAGATAAAGGCAATAAAAACTCTTGACTAACCAACAGTAAACAGGACCCACCGAGCGCAGTAGAAGATTCAGATAACCACTGTTGAAGACTCGTTAAACAGTCATCCATTTCACTGTGATGGCAACAGTTATATACTATTTTATTTAGAGGACGCGCTGCCAGATGAGGCCTCCTTGTTGCTGGCTTGAGCACTCAAGTTGTTGATACTAGCATCGCGCAGCACAAGTAAGCACCACAGCATCGTAAGCTGGAACTAACTTAATCAATACTAGATGCGTTTTTCTTTTTGTTTGTCTTGGATTTTGCATATGAGAATTTTTTTTTTTTTTTTATTTCTTTCAATTTCACTGATAGCTTTCTGCTCTGCCTGTCATTCCAGGGCTGGCACCTCGCACCACACATGTCTTCTTCTCTATATATCCGCGGCTTCACTAGCCAGGATTGCTTGCATCTCCTCACCGGCTCTTATTGTCTCCAGGAATCTTGAACCTCTCACTCGTTTTTTATCCTCGAGTTTTGGCTGGGACACTTTTTAATTATTTTATATATATATTTTTTTTACCCTAAAGTTTAAACTTCTTTTTTAACAACTTTGTTTTCTTTCGAGTTGTTGATTTCTCTCTCTCTCCTCTCTCTCTCTCTCTCTCTCTCTCTCTCTCTAGGTGCTCATCTTAAAAGCTTGAGCTTTTTCACTTTTCTTTAGTGTTGTCTAGATCTTGTCTTCTTTTTTTCTGGTATAGTTTTATTGATCAGGTTTAATTAGGAAAACAAAGGAAGGAAGCTGCGATGGTGTCGGGTTTGTGATCTTTCTATCGTTTTGTTTCCTTGTATGCGTGTGTTTTTTAGGTTAGAAAATTATTTTTTGGAGGCTTTATAGTTTATAGTTTCGTGGTACATTTAGTTTCGTGTTCTTGTTTCATTAAATTTTAAAAAGCTGTTCGATTTGTCCTACGTTTTCATTTGAAGAAAACTTAAGTCAATACTTTATGGTCTGCAAGGTTTCCCAAATTGGGAGGAAAAGTTGACAGGTAACCAGTACCTTGGTTAATTTTATTACGTTAAGCAGATTTTTCAAATATTAAGTGTCATTTAAGATTGGGACCTGAGGTGGGAAGCACGGGAATGTTTGTTGCGGGTGGGAAGCACGGTGATGGGAGAACTTGCTTGGAGTGTGAGGCACGGGAATGGGAGTGCTTGTCTGGGAAGGGAGGCATGGGGATATGAAGGCTCGTCTGGTGCTTGTCTGGGGGCAGGATACCTAAGGACGTTTCCCGGAGTCAGTGCCCCCGTGGCTTGGTCCCAGACCAGGCTTCATGAATGATCGAGGCCTCGTCGACCAGGCTGTTAATGCTGGCCGCACGCAGTAAAATATACGATCCACAGCCCGGCTGGTTAGGCACTGATTTTCACTGCACCAACCTCCGACTTCACTTTGTTTACTGCTACTACTCTTTGGGTTCTATTTGTTAAAAGTTCAATTTTCCTACTTCTCCACATATTCCTTTTGCATGCATTTTGTGCGCATCATCGTCGCACTTGTCGAACGCTTTTGCAAAATCAGTGTACACTACATCAGCCATGAGGTTGGAAGGGCTTGTCTGGGGTGGAAGGCTTGTGGATGGAAGGTTTTGCCTAGGGGTTATAGTCAGCTGGATGCCTGGGGTGGTATGCAGAAAAAAAAAACTGAAGCAAGATTGAGGGTTTGTCTGGGGTGAGACATGGAGAGAGAAGTGGTCGTGTCTCTGGCGAAAGAGGAGTTATATGAGATGGCAGATGAGCTGGGAAGAAAAGGGAAAGGGCAGATTATATTGAGAAAAAGGAGATATGGAAGGAAAGATTAACATGAGTAAGGATGGAGACTTGGAAGGAAAGATAAGCAAGAGAAAGGAAGGAGACGAGGAGATATTGGCTTCAGGAAGGAGGAAGACAGGGAAGGAAAAATTGGCATGGGGAATGAAGGAGATGGAAGGAAAAAAATTAACTTTCGAGTGGCGAGAGACGAAGTAAGGAAGGATTGTCAGGAGGGGAAAGGAGAGAGAGACAAATAAAAACATTTGCCGGGGGATTGAGGATAGAGGTTGCGATGATACTTGCTTTGAGATATAAATTCCAGTTTTATAATTAATTCTATTCATGACTCTTCAACCGTTGTTTACCTTCGAGCAGGGATAGGCGGTCAAGGGGGGATCTTGGCCTCCTGCAGGG
>WNWK01007477.1:0-85000 GCA_009830355.1 Cherax destructor | reverse complement strand
TTTTTTCAATCAACCGAAAATGTTCCCTGTATTAACCATGAAATAGCCTCATTAGAATTCCTGTGTAGTGTCCCGATAGAAAGTTATTTTTTCTTACATTAAATATAAAAAGTCTTTCATTGAGAGAGATATGAGAGGACGTTTGTGTTTATGCTCTTCGTGCTATTCCTGTGGTGCGCCCGAGAAAGACTGTGTACTCACCTAGTTGTACTCACCTAGTTGTGGTTGCAGGGGTCGGGTCATAGCTCCTTGCCCCGCCTCTTCACTGGCCGATACTGGGTCAAGCTCCCTGCTCCATGAGCTTTATCATACCTCTCCTTAAAGCTATGTATGGAACCTGCCTCCAGGTGTGTGTGTGTATGTGAGATTTGTTGCCTGATCAGTTACAAGGTTCATTTCAGTCAGATTTAGTGGTGGTGATGATGTACAGGACCTGTATTTTAAAGCTTGGGTTAAGTAATACACTAATGTGGTCAGTTGAACTCCCAAGGACTCACTGGGTGCTTTAACCATAATCCATCCAATTTCTAGTTTTGGTATATTGACCGCCTTAAAGCCTAAACAATATTTCAGATCTAATGTACGTTTGCGTCATATGCACTTGTATTAAAGTATTTTTTTTTAAATACACGCATTTTAAATAGTTTTTCTTGGATTACATAATCGACAAATATGTGCGTATATTTGTTGTTCGCAATGCTAATGTGCTTGCTGCATTGTAGTTTTATTCAGCTTTAATTCTGGTCACCGTTTTTTTCCTGCGTAAGTATCAGGTCAGGGATTCCCAATTAGTCTTGCTCTTGACTACATCCCATTTATGTAGGATATAATGTTACAAACTTATCCATCTAGTTGTGTTTACAGGGGTCGCATTACAGCTTCTGCTACCGTCTACCTTGTGGAAATTTTTCAATGTCAATATAATCTAAGCCTGAAGTACTTTTAGTTTCCTTGATATCAGTTTTTATTAACTGTGGATGCTTGGAGGTTTCCTTTCATATATTGGTTTTAATTCGATATTTTTGGTCGTGTCATTTTTTATGACACTAACTGGGATATGGCAACACTGGGATTTTCAACAGTGGCTTTCATACTGCAATTAAGGAAGAGCCAGCGGTTTCGTTCAGAGGACAGTATTTCCCATAGGGTCTGACTGAAACAAATATTTTGTAGCAGACTGCATCTCTCTCTCTCTCATATATATATTACTACAATCATTGTAATTTTCTCTGCCTATATGTGTATTGTATTTTATTTGCCTGTGTATAACTTAACTAATTTCTCTTATTTTTTTTTCCTCTAATATTTTTTTAATGTGGAGTATCGGAAAGCTTCAAGCTGATTTCTTTTCTCATATGAAGAGTCAGAGCAGCTGTGACCTTTACCCTTATTGTATATTGCACGAGTCCAGATGAGTGGCCGGTGGAAGTTGGTGGGTGGAAATTGAAGGCTGGAGGATGAGGATGAGGGTGAGGTGGAGTGTAGTGTTATTTGGTGGAGGGTGGTAGAGTGGAAAGTATCCTGTGGGGTTGGGTACTGTTTTTTTTTCTATTTATTTTTAGGTAGCAGAATTGGATACATCAGTATTGTGCTGCTAGTTTTGGAAGGTGGTAGGCGGTGGAAAGTAACCTGTGGAGAGCAGCGGATTTTGTTGGTGTTATGGAGGGTAGTGGGTAGCAGTGGTTTTATAGAGAAACCTGTAAAGGACGGTGGGTGGAGGGTTGGGGATTTGTGGCTAGTGGAGGGGGGTTGACATGGGCATGGTGAACTGCGTGCAAACTAGTGTCGTATGCCATCTTAGTGGGCAGTGGGTGCAGGCAGGTGAGTTGAAGAAGTTGCCAGTGGGTGGGAGTTGAGGGATTGTTTTCAACTCAGTGGTTGATGGATGGTGGAAATATTTGATGACCACGATAAGCGGGACGAGGATTAGAGTTGAGACCCATCAATCAGCTCAACACACAATCACAGCTGACCTCGGTACTTGCTCATTCTCGTAGATTTATACAGCCAGTCATTTATTAGATGTCACGTTTTCATATTCCTCAGCCTCTTCTCCTTTCTCTTCCTCATTTTTTTCCTATTTTGTTCCTCCTCTTCTCCCTTCACTTCCTCTTCCCTCTCTTCCTCGATCTTCTTCATCCTCCTTCCTTCTCTTACTTCCGGCCTCTTCCTCCTCCCTCTTCCTCCTTCGTTCTTTTCCATTCTTCCTCTTCATCTTTCTCTTTTTCCTCTCCACCCTCTTCCTCCTCAGAGCTGCTACCACTACCACTCTCCATAACAGATGGGATTTCACCTTACATCCCCAAACAAAGCTGTGAGTTACTCAGCCTGATTCTTTCATCAAGGAAATCCTTTTGCTGTCCCACGCCTACAAACTATCATTCTTCCAGTGCTCCGTTTTTTCTTTCCTTTATGCAGTCGCTGCTTAAGTCTCCTTTCCAAGTTCTTGTTCATATCTCGTTTAATGTAGTCATTATATATATATATATATATATATATATATATTTAGCTCCTGACCTCGTCTCCTAGACCACTTTGATCGGCATCACTGACTTCTCACCTCTTCGACAGTATGAAATTGCTCTTGAAGCTGTGTTTTTTAGTTGGCCTCCACCACTGCCTCATCCAAGTAATTTCACTTCTCAACCTTCTTGAGACTAAAGCAGTACTTCCTTGTATCCCTATGACTCATCTGTATCTTCATTTCCACCTGTGTTCACTTGATCCTGGTCCTCTTAAATCAAACAGTCTGTCCCTATCAATTGCTCTTAACGTTTAGTACTTAATCATGTCTTCCTTAGTCCTCTCTAAGGTCGGTTTCCCTGCGTTCTTAACAAGGTTTGGGCTCCATTCTTGGCCGTATACTCAGTGACTGGCCTAACATAAGTCGTGTTTAAGGTTCTGAAGGATTCTCTATTCATGTTCCTGAATGGAATGTGCTGATGCCGTTGTACTGTTTATGCTCAGCCCCTGTGATATGCTAGGTGTTATATTGAACCCCAGGTTTTTTTTTTTACTTTCATATTTGCAACTGCTTTTTGCCCATGTTGAACTCTGTCCGGTCTGTGAGGGCAGACACGTAAGCACTCAGTCCCCTCAGGCAGGTCATTCACGTATATTAGGAACAGAAATGGTTTTAACACTGATCTTTGCGGAACCCCACCCGTTACTCCCATGTTTTTTTTTTTTTTCATTACAGTCCTCTTAGCCTTCTCTTGTTTAGGTGCTTCTTGGCACTGAAGCACACTACCTTTTAACCCTGCTTGTTCTTCTAATTTTTGGACTATATTCTAGTGTGGTACTGTTAGTTTTTTTTTCTGCTGTCCGAAAAGAGAGAGAGGGAGAGGGAGGGAGATAGATTAGCAAAGCTTTTGAAAATCGCTAGGGATTCTTCATTAGGCTAAAATTTGAGAAAAGAGAAAATGCAAAGGTCTTAATTAAAATGCCTGGATCCTCTGTTTACAGCTAGGGCCTTTACATAATATATGGAAATATAATTAAAGTCGTGAAGCTCCTCGAACTCCTTGGACGCCGGCTGGGAACGCAATTGCAACAGGCATTTACCTTCTGGACTCCCCTTCTGAGACGCCGAAAGAGAAAAGTGGTAGACTTGAGAGACTATCGTTTTCTGATGACCCAGCTCTTTGAGGAAACCCATAGTAGGCTTTTTCTAAGGAGTCAAGGGTGTCTTTTCTTATTGGTAATGGTGATCCAAGTCCCTATACATGTTGGGCTTGTGGCCTACCTTGTGATCAGCAACACTACTCTCGGAGAAGCAAGTTGTGCTGATGTATAGTCCCACATCAGCTGTCTGCCATTCTTCCAGGCATATCATGTAGTCCCATCAGAGTAGCTAGCAGTCTTATCCTAATTGCTGGCTAATAAATGTTGTGTTTAACATGCCGTCCTTTGGAACTTTCACAGTTCAGACTATTCAAACCATATTGGTCAGCTACACCCTCTCAGTGCCCTTTTAAATAGTTCCTTGTCTGACTCAAACCTTTTCTTTGTTCTGCTCCTAGCCTCCTTTATGTTGTTTTTTTCCTCTTATAGCCCCCTCCATTTTTCTTCTATTATCTCCTTTCCTCTCAATATTTTTCTATTTTTCTTTTGTCCCAATTCAATGCTTAACCTCACTTGGAAAGAATATAATTTTCCTGATCTCACCATCAATCATTATTTCCGATTTGCCTCCATGTTCTTCATAATTCATGCAGACATCGTCTTCTCCCCATCTTATCCTCTCCACCTTATCCTTCATCCCCTTCCCCATTCCCTGCATCCCTGGAGTCTCCCTGGCACTCATTTTTCGTTCATTCCACTCCACAAAAACTGATTGAGAATATCTTGAAACTTCCTAATTGGGTTTATTGAAGAAGCTTCTTGGTTTCGTCGGGCGGAGCTGCTCAGGATGCAGCGTGTAGGGGGATACAAAGATTGTTATCCTACAAGATGGCTCGAAGGCATACAGGATGCATGTTGGCAGATATAAAGATTATTGTATTTTAGGATGGCTTGAATGCAGGCAAGATGTATTTCCTGGTTTTACAGGTTATCGAATTGAATGCGGGAGATATCAATTCATGAGAGGTGTGTGTGTAAGACACGATAGGTTCCGACCATCTGTGTACTCTATAAAAAAATTAATTCTTTAACCTAGAAAACGACCTGCTCTTTTTTATATATATGTCGTGCCGAATAGGTAAAACTGGTTAATTAGCAAGAACTCATTTAAAATTAAGTCCTTTCTAAAATTTTCTCTTATACTTTTAAAGATATATTTTTTTCATTTATGTAAATATAAAATTAATGATTGTGTACCAAAAGCACCTTAGGAAACTTACCTAACCTTATTATAACAGCACAATTTAATTTAGCCTAATCCATCTAAATATATTTTATATAGTTTACAACAATTTAATAAACACAATAAACTATATTTTTTTCGTTAGGTTCAGAATGATTTTTGCGAAATTATTGCCCTATTCGGCAAGAAGTGCGTTGCTATTTAAGCCAAAATAGGAAGTTTTACTTATTTGGCACGACATATGTGTGTGTGTGCGTATGATTCAACAATATATATATTTTTTATTTTAAACGACAATTAGATTAGATTAGCATTACGTAGTTACCGAGGTACCTCCATCGGCCGCTCTATTATTACTATACGTATGGGTGAAGCACGTTGCCAGTAAGACTCATTCAGCACCTGGGCAATGGAATTTAATCAAGCTTGATCAATATGAGGGGAGTGTAGTTACAATTCTTTGGATCAAGAAGCATTTACCAGCATCAAGGGTGACAAGGTTAACTGCCCTAGTGTTTTGTTATATTTAGTATATTTGTAACAAATCCAGAGTAACAGCCTGTAACTTGGGATTATATTCTAGCACGTCCTAACATATATCTCGGGATTATATTCTAGCCCGTCCTAACATATATCTCGGGCATCCGCTATCCCACGAGTCCTTTGCGGCATCTTTTATCAATTTAATAGGTCAGGAAGCTCGGGAGAGACAGCCTCAGCTCCCAGGCCAGGAAACTCGCACCAAAATAATAAGATATTTGTCAGAAATCTGAAAAACATTCGGAATTATGGTTGGATTTTTTTTTTTTTGCGGGGGCTTCGGGAGAGGATGAATTCTATAGAAAAGTTTGGTATTTTTGTGGTAAGCTTCCTCTAATGAACACTTCAAAGACCAGGTGACGGAAAAGAGAGCAGGATGGAAGTGAAGGAAGGAAAGAAAAGTAATAGTGATAAAATATTAAGGAAAGTTTTGATAATGTCAGAAGGCGAGGGAAGGATAAACGAGTGGAGGCAATGGTTATGAAAGAAAATAGGTGATAGGAGATGAAGGATTATAAGAGCGGACAATGAAAGGAAGAGGATGTAGTAGTAATGATGAAGGATTGTAAGAGAGGACAATGAAAGGAAGAGGATGTAGTAGTAGTAATCTGGTGGAAAGATGAATGAACCTGAAATTTTATAAATAACAAAAAAGGCACAATACCGTGACTGGAACAATACACACACAACCCGCACATATAAAAGGAGACGAGCTTACGACGACGTTTCGGTCCGACTTGTAAATGGTGTGACTTTGTAAATGGTCCAAGTCGGACCGAAACGTCGTCGTAAGCTCCTCTCCTTTTATATGTGCGGGTTGTGTGTGTACTGAAATTTTATGGTTCATAGATGCTCTTAGCTGATGTTCAACCCCTGAGGTGTCTAGATTGATAACCCAGCGGGTGCTAATTTATCACCCATGAAGAGTCTGAGAAATCAAAGATGACTACCAAGTATCAGTGATATGAGCAAATTCGCTGATGACACGCAGTGCCCTGGTGATGGACCAGGTGCTTCGGCTCCCGCAGTGCCCTGGTGATGGACCAGGTGATTCTGCTCCTTCAGTGCCCTGGTGATGGACCAGGTGCTTTGGCTCATTCAGTGCCTTGGTGATGGACCAGATGCTTCGGCTTCCTCAGTACCCTGGTGATGGATCATGTGCTTCGGCTCTTTCAGTGCCCTAGTGATGGACCAGGTGCTTCAGCTCCTTTGATGCTCTTGTGGTGAACCAGATGCTTCAGCTCCTTCAGTACCCTATTTTATAGTGCCCTGATTATCAAAGCATATTCCTTGGATAGGAATATGCTTTGGGTAGGAGTTTTTGTTTGTGGGATTGGTTTTGGGTTTTAGGGGGACCTACCTAGTGTGGACCAGTTGGCTTGCTGCAGTGTTCCTTATTTCTGTGTTGTTGTGAGTGAGAAGGGTTGGATTTAAGCAGGACTTGCACAATGGTCGGGGGAAGGGATGGGGGTGTTGTCGGGGCTTGTTGCTTGGATGGTGATGGGGATGGGATGGACAAATTTTTATTGGTGGATTGCTTTTGACATGGACCTGCCAAGTATGGGCCAGTAGGCCTGTTGCAGTGTTCCTCCTTTCTTATGTTCTTATGTTCTTAAGTTCGTCTCCCGTCATTCATAAATACCAAAAGACATGTATGAAGTATTCAAATCAAGTTTTTTGCCAGCAAAGTTTTTTAGGTAAAGGAAGTCACTTGTTTACCTTGATCCCTAGAAGGATGTTAGTAAGATGATTCAACAGTAAACAGAATATCCAAGATGGCCGCCAACTATACAATAAAGGGGTGGATACAGTCATTGAGAGACATTAAAAGTAAACTGGACAACATTTATAGTTTCATAAAGCATATATTTATTTAGCTTCAAAATTTATTGAACATTAGCCAGTCATTGTAGCATGTATCTACAGATGCCACTCTGTTGAATAATGCAGTATGATCAGCGATATTTGTTGTTCATTTATAAACAGGTGAAACGTGTGACACCTTCAATCGATTATCGAAACTGTTGATCATCCTTGCGCAGTAACTTCTGTTTATGATCATCATAATCAAGGGGGAAGCGCTAAACCCGTAGGATTATACAGCGCCTGGCTGTATGACCCTTGTGGTTTAGCGCTTCTTTTGATAATAATAATAATAATAATATAATGCGCCTGTGGGGGATATGTAAGTTAATGCAGATAATATTTCTTATCGCAGCTAAGACTATTTCTACTAATGCCACAGCAGTGTCGACGTATTATAAAATGAGAGTCAAACTAGAAGCTATAGACCTGACATCCAAACTTTAAACCTTTCCCACCGCTAAATTAGTAACTGTGATATTAATGAACTTAATCATCTATAAGTTCATATCCATTTATCATCATTAGCTTCTTCCTATGAATTATCTTCCAGTTTCTCCTTTCTCATATTGTTTAAACATCTGTTCATATGGTTTCAACATTCGAAAACACAAAGCATTAAAGATGAGCATCTGTACATTCGCATGTAAGAGATAAACGGGTGTGATCAGTGTTGCAGTTTCAGTCGATCAGGACCTGTGGTGGTGTAACCTGAGAATCCTGAGGTATGTGGGTTCCACCAGTCTCGTCCTTCTCTCATCCACATTTCACTGGATCTGTGTCTAGAGGTTCCTGATCCAAAGCAGCCTTCCATGTGCATGCCTGAAAATGAACCATCTTCACGTTTTCACTGTATAACTCAGCAGTCGAGGGTCAAGTTTTAAGTTTTGGCAAAAAAGAGCATCTTTTCTTCCTGTCCTTGAGAGTCAAACTTTGTATCAGATAACTGGCATTATTTCTCCAGCCTCCCACTTCTGACTGTAGCAAGCAGCACTGAAGACTGTTGATTGGTGAATAACATCTTGCATGTCTGTTGAGGAATCTCCTAAACTTTTCAACCCATACCCTGCTTCAAGAGCTTTTACAGCCTTCGCTTTGCAAATGCCCCAGTAACATGCCACCATATAACCAGGGAACATGCGAGCTGACCTGACACCAGTACCGAAGCTATGTCTGTTTAGCATTTGTAGCACCTATGTTAATTGATGAAAGTCGTTGACTTGGGGCTCCATGTAGTGAGCTGTGTGTCTGCACATTGTTATTACTGATAACTTTGATACTCTGACACCAAGAGCCCTTCACTAGCATACTTCTTTCCCATCCTTTGTAGTGTCTATAACACAGTATTTTTTTATTATTTTTTTTACTCTCATTGACTATTTACTATAGCTTTATTGTTTGTTCACTATATTATTAACAGTATTTTTTTGCATTGTTGCTTATTCACTGTACCCGCCGAGTGTCTGCAATATATTGCTTGGTTCTTTAAAAAAAAAAAAACGCTTACTGTGTTGTTACTGACTCCACATTCTCTCTGACAGGCCCTCCCACCCACTTCCTCCTTCCATTGTATAAAACTTAATGTGTGGCAGTCCCTTACATTAACCTTTCCTCCGACTCCCTCCCGCTCGCTTATTCCCGTCCTTCCCCCTTTCCAAGCTCTTCCCCCTCCACCCTCCTCTTGCAACTCCCTCCGCTGACTGCTCTAAAGCCTTGACACCTTCCACGGCAATTACCATATTTAATAAATTATTCAGACTGAGTTTCTACTTTGCATGGAGCATTAATGCATGCTATAAGTTGCCTCATTAATAAATTTTATGGCGCAATACGCCACAGAAAGGGAATGGGAAGTAGATTTAGTGCTTTTAACAATATATCTTCATCAGGAGCTGTGTTAATCAGATCAACCGAGGTTAGCCAGGAGGTGCAGGAAAAAAACGGCGCATGTAATTTATAAAATGCAGTACTCCCAAGTTGAAGAATGAGACATATGTGGAACATTTGTGGAACATATGTTCAATCCAATTGATGGACTGAACACATCGACTCCAGGCTGAGGGACTGATTACCTCATCTTCCTCTGTTATTCTCAGTACTGGACTGAAGAAGTCACTTGTTGGCGAAACGTTTCCTCAATAAAGATTCCCAAACGTTGCACAAGTGTCTCATTCTTCAACTTGTCGGTTTTCAAAACAATTTTCATGGTAGTAGCCTCAAGTAGTCGAAGGTGTAGTCTAAGTTATTACTAGGAACCTGTGAAGCCCCTTGTTCTGTACTTCCTCGAACGTACAGTACGTTAGATGTGTATAATAATATACATCTATAAAATTCTGGAGGGAGTGGTCCCAAACCTACACACCGAAATTACTCTCTGCGGAAGAAAGAGGCATAGCAGACGGTGTAAAATACTTCTGGTTAAAGCGGGGGAGGGGGGGGGGTGCCATGAGTACACAGATGAATGAACAAGTGCAAAGGATCCAAAGACTCTTCGACATGCTCCCTTCATACATAATGGAAATTACCAACAGATTCCAAGAAGTCTTCAAGAGGAAACTGCCAAGCAGGCAGCTGGCTAGCAAAAACTGCCTGGTTGTGGATCCAGCAGAGGCTTGTGTCGTGTGAGCGTCTTAGATAGGAGTGAATGGAGACAAGGGTATTTTAATGGATGTGCTGTTGGGATTTAAGCAGGATAACTTTTATGAAGAGATTAATGGAAACCGGTTAGTTGGACTTTAATCCTGGAGGTAGGAAGGGCAGTCCCTTCACTCTGAAGGAGGGGTGGGATGTTGCATTCGGAGGGTTATCTGATCATGATGACAGCACACTTATGGATATATATATATGTCGTGCCGAATAGGTAAAACTTGTGATTTTGGCTTAAATAGCAACGCTCTTCTTGCCGAATAAGGATTGGGGAAAATTTGTGTATGCAATAATTTCGCAAACATCATTTTGAACTTAACGAAAAAAATATATTTCATTGTTTGTTTATTATTAATTATTGTAAACTTATCTAAAATATATTTAGTTGGATTAGGCTAAATTAAATTGCGTTTTTATAATAAGGTTAGGTAAGTTTTCTAAGGTTCTTTTGGTACAAAATTATTAATTTATACATTAACATAATTGAAAAATATATATTTTTAAACGTATAAGAGAAATTTTTTAGAAAGGACTTGATTTTAGACGAATTCTTGCTAATTAACCAGTTTTACCTATTCGGCACGAGAGAGAGAGAGACAGACAGACAGACAGACAGACAGACAGACAGACACACAGACAGACACACAGACAGACACACAGACACACAGACAGACACACAGACAGACACACAGACAGACACACAGACACACAGACAGACACACAGACAGACACACAGACAGACACACAGACACACAGACACACAGACAGACAGACAGACAGACACACAGACACACAGACAGACACAGACATACACAGACAGACACACACACACACACACACACACACACACACACATTGCAAGGTTGCCAGTTTGATCCCATGTAATCCGTACACAATTTGTTATTTTAGCGGTATAGTGAAATTTATTTCATTATAGTAGTGATAGAAACTTGAATTGATATTACATCCATGAACCACTTGGGATGTCGGGATCTATAAATAAAGTGGCTTAAGCAACAATTGCAGAAGGAAGAGCAACAGATAGAGCAAGAACAAGCACACCAACAACAGGAACATCAGATCCGTCAAAAGCACTAGCAACTGCAGTGGCAAAAACGATAGAGCAGCAGGAGCAACAGCATAAATCAACAAGAGTCGAGCCTCCCTTCTATCCCAAGCAAACTTTTCTTTCGTCTTGTGAAAATGAATACGAGTTGGTGAAAGTTATGAAGTGTTTGCGCGTGTCATTTGTCACTCTTCCCCTCCTGGTTCTTTGTTTTCCTGTGTTGTCGACCTTGCCAATAATGTCTGCCTCACTCCAATGCCGATGCTGGCCCAGAAGAGTGTCAGATTCTAATTATTCTCACTGCCTATGTATATTCAATTTCTCGTCCATTGTTATGAGGTGTTGAATCAGTGGAGACTGACAAGGGGTGATTCAGGGGTCTTCTCGCCAAGTTTGAGAGACTGCCCTGCCTACCCGCTGATGGCTCAGAGAATCATTGTTCTCAGATGAGGCCGTCTCGTTGATAGTCTGGGCATTCACGCTTTTAGGGTTGGTTGCAGCACGGAGTACGACGTAGGTACGATAACTCCCCTGACCAGGAGAAGCTTGTAGGAACTTGTCAAGTTAACTCTTGAAGACAGGAGCCTGTTGGTAATTCCTCTTATGTTTGAAGGCAAGTATTGAAAGACACGGAGCGAGACTCTTGACCTGTTGCTCTCAACCCGCTCCACTATCCACACAGCTCTACCCCATCTCCGATCCACTTTGCATTCAACTTTCTCCACACTGAAAAATGGTATTGTGATACCGACACGAGTTGCTTCTTCAAGACTGAAGAAGCAACTCGTGTCGAAATGTTTCCTCTAATAAATGTACTGAACTGTACACAAGTGTCTTTTTCCACATCACACTGTGTCGACATCCGTGGTGGTCCAAGACTATTTATCTTGCTACCAGCAAATATCACAAACATTGCCGGAACAAATATAGAAGCTTTCGAGAGGAAACGGGATCACTACCATCGAAAAGTGCCGGATCAAGTAGGCTGTGGGCCAGCAGACCGCCAACAACAACAGCCTAGTTGAACAGGCAACCAACAGAAAAGAACCAACAGTAGAAAAATTCTCGAAACCGGCTATAGTATACGTATACCTGGACACCATTCCACTTATACTCAAACTCCACACTACTATATATATATATATATATATATATATATATATATATATATATATATATATATATATATATATATGTCGTGCCGATTAGGTAAAACTGGTCGATTAGTAAGAACTCATCTAAAATTAAGTCCTTTCTAAAATTTTCTCTTATACGTTTAAAGATATATTTTTTTCATTTATGTTAATGTAAGAATTTATAATTTTGTACCAAGAGAAACTTTGAAAACCTACCTAACCTTATTACAACAAGCGCAATTTAATTTAGCCTAACCCAACTAAATATATTTTAGATACGTTAACATTAATTTAATAATAAACAAACACAATGAAATATATTTTTTCGTTATGTTCAGAATGATTTTGGCGAAATTATTGCATACACAAATGTTCACTTGTCTTATATGGCAATGTGAGCGTTGCTATTTAAGAAAAATCGCAAGTTTTACCTAATCGGACATATATATATATATATATATATATATATATATATATATATATATATATATATATATATATATATATATATATATATACATATACATATATACATATATGTATATATATATATAGTGTATATATTAATGAAACCACGAAACAAGTGGGTCATTACTATATAAACTGATTGTGGAGACTGGTTTTCAAACGGGAGGTGGTTGAAATTAGCCTTGAGCTTACCACTACCACGAGTGTCCTCGGATCACGAACAACACCTAGCTCTGCTGGGTGCGTGATCTTTGAAGGATCGCTGGTTAAATGGTTAAGGCAATGTGAACGTTGTTCTGTCACACACACACACACACACACACACACATATATATATATATATATATATATATATATATATATATATATATATATATGCTCCGTATATACTCCACGCATAGATGATAAATTAGACATGTGCAACACTGGGTATCTTTATTGTGGAAACGTTTCGCCGCCACACAGTGGCTTCATCAGTCCAATGCACAGAAGAAGGGTTGAAGATCGAAAGGAGTTTGAGGTAATCAGTCCCTCAGCCTGAAGTCGATATAATCAGTCCATCAATCTTGAAAAGAATACAGCATATGCTCGAAGGAGGGTTTTTTATACTGTAGACAGGTGAGGTAAAGCAGTCGTAGGCGGTAGTCAACTATTTTTCTTTGTATTGGACTGATGAAGCCACTGTGTGGCGAAAGATACCCAAGTGTTGCACATGTGTCTTAATTATCAAGTTGTCGGTTTTTTAAACCATTTATCTACATTCCAAATATATTCCACACTACCTTTACTCCACCTCCACTACATCTCCCCTTCATTACCTCTACTTCACCAACTACTCTTTACTCCAGCCCCCTCGAGTTCACCACACTACACTTGAAAGTGTCTGATTATAATAATTATCGAACTTGTATTTGTTAGGTGTCAGTGAGAGCAGCAGCCAGACACTACGGGTGGGGTAACATGTGGTTGAGCAACATCCATGGTTGAAGCAGTCATCCTCACACCACCAGTGATGTTCCTGCACGTTTGAACATTTACTTGTTGCGCTTAACCACTGTGTTGACAGACGCGCCGCCGCGAACGTTTTTTTTTATTAGCATATTTGTTATTAAATACGGGTTTTTATCGAATTGTGTAACTTGAAAGGAAATAGTATTTGAAGATTTGCATGACACGTTGATTATTGACTATACGGTCCCCGTAGGAAAATTTACGTAGTAAAATGACGATAGGCTGCTTGTAAAATGGTGGTGGCTCTGGTGCTAGGCCTTATGCTAATTTCTGCTCATCGCAAGTTTGCAGTCTTGCTCAAACTATTCGCATCCTCAGTGTCAGGATTAACCCCCAAAATTTCAATTCACGTGTTACGAATTTCAGAACTGTACGTTTCTATTGGTTCAGGTTTTATGGGCTTGAAATTGCAATCTGAACATGACAATGCTTTTAAAAGCCTATTATCTTAACCTGTTTTGGTGCCTTTCAAATGCAGATTTGTTCCTTTCTCTCGGGTCTTTTGTATTCTTTCGTATTAGGAGGTGGGTGAATATATATTTTTTCGAAACTTTTTAATACTGGTGCGTTCATTTTTTTTTTTCATCCAGTCAGTTTCTGTGTAATATTGCTTATAGTCAACGAGGCAGACTTCTGCTCGTAGTGACTCTCTTCAGTGAAGAATAAAAAGATAAAATGTTCTCGTATTGTTTACACAAATAACCCGCACGTACGAGACTGAAACTTATGACGACGTTTCGGTCCGACTTGGACCATTCTTTGACTTCCTAATATTCGCAGTCTCCTAAATCTTCAAGACTCTTCGTTCTTTAGACATTAAACTTAATTTTCGCCAAACTGATACCCCTCGTGGTAATCTAGTTCATACCTCTACTGCCACTGATGCTTCCCAAGTCTACACTGTCACCTGCTCCTCTTGTCCTTTCCAATAATTTGAAGAAACTGGCCGCTCTCTTTCTAACAGACTTAAGGAGCAAAAAAAACAAAGGGTTAGCCTTGCCGACACTAATAATGTTCTTTTTTGTGATATTAGAAATCACAGTCATCCTTTTAACTCAGGGGTTCCCAACCTTTTCTGTGCCTCGCACCCGAAGGAAATATTTGATTAATGTTGCACCCCCTACAAAAGTACATCATATTCGAAGAAAATGTAAATATAAATTAAGCATATAGAAAAGTTTTTGGTAAAATAAACGGAATTGTTCTTTTCATTAGGACTCTGTCGCACCCAGGCCAGCATCAAATTTGAGACACTGCAACATTTGCAACCTATATTTTGATAATATAAGCAATTCTAAGACATATTTATTTGTGTTCATTTGTCAAGTTTATTTATTTTAGGCGCCTCTTAAATACCCTCTATGGCAGAATCAAATATGAGGCACACCTGGCCTGGTAAAGGGTTAAAATGCCATTTCGCACCCCAGGTTGGAGACCCCTGTGTTAACTGGTCCCTTAAATACAACTTTCCTAATATAATCTTAGTCCTGGCCTTGTCTCTGTGAATGCCTTCCTTTCTCATTACATTGTCAAATGCTGTAAACTTTCAGAACACTCGTGACTTGACCTGATCTTATCTCCTCCTCTCCTTACCTCTTCACCTTTCCTATTGTTGCATTACCTATCCTGTCTTCTGCCTGGGTGGGTTGTGTCTCATGGGGGTTTTGTCCCACTTGGGATTTTGTCCTACTTGGGATTTTGTCCTACGCCCCGTGGGCCATTAGCTTTCCTGCAGTGCTTTTGTGATCTGTTATTTCCTCGCTAACACACCACTCTTAATTTTTTTTTCATTCACTACTACCACCTTATTTTCACGGTTATTTTACTGCTGCTGCTGTCGCCGCCGCCTGACACCACCACCACCACCATCATCACTACTACTACTAACCTTTCTTGTACTTCCGCCTCCTCCCCTCTTGTAAATATTCTGGCGCCTTCGCACTTCACTGTGTTACTAGTTAATGGTCCAAGTCGGAACGAAACGTCCTCATAAATTTCGTCCTCCTTCGTGCGGGTTATTTGTGTATATATCTCTTCAGTGTTTAACTTGTCATATAATGTTTAAAGTTTCCAGTGGTTGTAATACATAGCTACTTCATCATCATGGTCCCGACTCTAGTAGATTACTGCTCTATCTTATCTTTGATGGGTTTTCAGAGTTTTCCTACTACCGCAGTCCGGCCTTGGGCTAGGCTTGTCTGGTTTACTAGGCTGTTGCTGCTGGTTACTCGCTGGCCTGCATTTCCACCACACCCTGGTTGGCACGGCACTTGGGGGAGGTACTCTTCGAGTTTCTTCGCGAAGACTAATACACTTGTTCCGGCATTGTTTCATCGTTTGACTTGGTATTAATCCTTACTGTAAACACAGCAATATCATGGGATCTTGATGCAAGAATTTCTTCAAACTTGTTTAATCTATAGGCACAACCTATTTCCATTACTAGTTTTGTCCACTAGTGACTCCGCCTACCACTGCTCCACCTCATCTGTCAGTATATAAGCACTATCTCCGCGAATATGCTGTACTTTTATCAAGATTGGTGGACTGAACACATCGATTCCAGGCTGTGGGACTGATTACCTCAAACTCCTCCTCGACAACCTCCTTTCTCTGCATTGGACTGAAGAGTCCAATGGCTGGTGAAACTCTTTCAGAATAAAGATATCCAAATGTTGCACAGGTGTCTGATTTATCAACATTTGGATTAAGGAACATCTACATTTTAAGTGTCAGTGAGGTGCCATGGTCAACCTCCCACAGTACAAGTAAGCTTCTTAACACTAAACCTCTACGGGTAAGTCAGTCCGTTTACCCCAGCCCTGTTAGAAATTTGCGCAATTTATCGTAAACACTCGGGTATTTATTGATTTTCTAAACGAAGTGGGTCCGGTACCTACAAGCAGGCCGCGTCAGTATCCAGCTGTGTAGTATACTACACTTATCGGCAGGTGTTACACAGTTTACACAGTAATATAAAATGTGCACTTATGTATATTCTAAAACAGTCGGAAGGCCTTTTCACTGTTATCAGCTAGGCCTGAGAAGGCTGGTTTTTAACCTGGATTTTGATTGACATAATAGTTAATTAGTTAAGTTTCTGAACATATGACCTTTCCCAACATTAATAGTTGTGATAAGGATGATCGTCCAGCTTTAAATCCATTTTGGTTTGAGTTGTGATGTTCCATAAAGTTTGCAGTTTGGTGTTTCATCACCCTTTCGAAGACTTGTGATATGCTATGTTAGGGCTACTGGTCTATAATTTTTGACTAGCGCTCTACTGCCTCCATTATGCAATGTAACTATATCTGCACTCTTTAAGGCATCTGGGATTTTACCAAGATCTAAATTTTTTTCCAAAGGATACTGAGTGTTCTTTCTATTAGTATTTTACAATTCTTTATAAATAAAGCATTTCACGAATCCGGTCCCGATCCTGCATGTTTTCTATTTTTCGAATTCTATTGTATTAGTGCGTATGTTGCCTGACACCAACAGCCTTGTCGGGCTGGTGCCGGACTGGGGCCGTGGTGACTGTGACCTTTGAAATCGTCTTCAGTTAATCTTCATGTAACAGATTCTATAATAGATATCGGGTTATGGAGGTCAAAATCAGTGAAACTGTTCGACACGAGTTAAGAGGCGGAGCAGTGACTGTGAATCGAACCTTGCAAAGACAACCAGGTAAGTGCAGCTAGGTGAAGTAGGTGAATACTCTTGCCAGGGATAGGGAGCTCGGGGACTATAATCCTCTTGTTTTGGTTGCAGAGAGGTCCTTTGCTGTTAAATCTCCAGTGAGACTTCAGTATTCCCGGACACACCTGCCATGTGGCGCCTCTCACCTTGTTGGTCGGATGTTTCTCATGGCTGGAAATAGCTGATTAGCTGGATCAACCTCTGCCAGTCCATTAATCAAGTTTTATAGGGGTGTGGTGATACTATCCATGTATAGGAGGGCTTTGATGATAGACAGCTGGACAAGATATGTAGGAGGGGATGTGGTTGTACGTGGGTGGGCGGGATTTAGAGGGGAAGAGGGTTGTACCTGATTGGGTTCTTCAATTGGATATACGCGTAGTGTGCTGCTACTCTGTTCTATATACAACCCGTTCTCCAATAGCGTGCGTGGGAATACCAACGCTATCAGATGTCGCTTAACTAGATTTTTTATACAGGATTTTACTAGGTTAGGTTTAGGGTTCCTAACTTTATTTACAAGCTAAGAGCTGTTACCGACATCGGCTCATTTGAAAGCTTTTTCTTGAGGCTTAAGTCGAGCAGAAATGAATGAACTGTTTTGCTGTTTTGTTGTATGGTAACTACCTTGTGGGGAACTGATGCTGTTTCCCTGTTATGTTTATCACACAGGATGGGTGTTCCTTGTCATGCTCCATTACAGGATGGGCTTCCTTGTCATGCTCCATTACAGGATGGGTGTTCCTTGTCATGCTCCATTACAGGATGGGCTTCCTTGTCATGCTCCATTACAGGATGGGTGTTCCTTGTCATGCTCCATTACAGGATGGGTGTTCCTTGTCATGCTCCATTACAGGATGGGTGTTCCTTGTCATGCTCCATCAAACAGGATGAGGTTTCCCCTGTTATGTTGCATCACACAGCATTGCTTTCCCTTTCATCTTGCATCACACAGCGTGGGTTTCGTTTATAAGTAATGATACACGTAAGCAATTTTTTTGTTTAGCAAAATTGGATACGTCAGCATTGTGCTGTTAACCTATTCTCTTTGAAGCTAATTTTGCTTCCTTGTCATAATATATCACGAAGGGTGGGGCTTATACTCGTACAAAGTGTTGAAATCTGTCAGCCTGAGCTGAGAGACCTGAGTAGGGCAATGAGGATATTCCAGTAAGAGTTCCTCAGCAAGAGGAGCTTCAAAGGTTTCGTTCCAGCATAGCGGGAGTTAGAGTATCACTGGGGAATTGCCATCTCTCAGGACTGCCTTTCCCTTGCACAAGAGAAATGGATATTTTGTTTTAATATATCTCCCTTATCCAAGAGCGGGGGGGGGGGGAGAGAAATCATACTTAGGAAACGGAGGAAAAAAAAGAGGGATAAGGGGTTAGAGGTTAAATTTCAATGAAGAAAAGTAGCTTGCTATGGGGCACAAACAATGGAGCTGCTGAGGCAGCATTAAAAATGCAATATAAATCGCTTTACTGAGACTTAACTTTTTTTTATTTGGCTACAGTGATTTGGCAATAATAATTTTAGTACGCTGGGTGCAGTAGTGAGCTGACTAGCTAGTGTTGTCATACACTGAGCAGTAGTGAGCTGACTAGCTAGTGTTGTCATACACTGGGTGCAGTAGTGAGCTGACTAGCTAGTGTTGTCATACACTGGGTGCAGTAGTGAGCTGACTAGCTAGTGTTGTCATACACTGGGTGCAGTAGTGAGCTGACTAGCTAGTGTTGTCATACACTGAGCAGTAGTGAGCTGACTAGCTAGTGTTGTCATACACTGGGTGCAGTAGTGAGCTGACTAGCTAGTGTTGTCATACACTGGGTGCAGTAGTGAGCTGACTAGCTAGTGTTGTCATACACTGGGTGCAGTAGTGAGCTGACTAGCTAGTGTTGTCATACACTGGGTGCAGTAGTGAGCTGACTAGCTAGTGTTGTCATACACTGGGTGCAGTAATGAGCTGACTACCTTGTGGTATCATAGACTGAGCAGTAGTAAGTTCACTAACTTGTAGTGTCATACACTGGGTGCAGTAGTGTGTTCACTAACTTGTAGTGTCATACACTGGGTGCAGTAGTGTGCTGAGAAGCTATTCATTTCATTTCCCGTGTGCAGTGTTGAGAAGACAAGTGAGCATTCTGCCAAATAAGCCGAGCGTATACAGTATATATTTTACCTATAATTTCGCAAAAATTAATCTAAATATTACTGTAACTACTATCACAAGTAAGAGTTACGCTGGCATTATAACTGAGTAAGAGTAAGCTGTATATTGTGACGTAAATTTTAACAAGGTTTGTTAAAGTTCCTAAGTGGAAGAGTAGAAAAAGGAGAGAGATATTTATAAAAATATATTTTTAATGATGTTTGTGATAGATTGAGATTGCTTAGGCGTGTGTTGTGTGTGCTACTTATGAAAGTTATTAAAACCTGGTTGGATCATTGAGTGCGAGGAAGGAGCAGCAGCAGGAGGAGAAGCAAGAGGAAGAGTAAGAGAAGAAAAAAAACAAGAATAATAATAATTCTTGGCTGCTGCCGCCAGTCTGACGGTTCATGAAATGATGGATTATGTTGAAGAGTAACATTGCCTTGGCTTCCTTCCTTTCTTCCATCCTTCCTACCATCCTTCCATCCTGCCAACCATCCTTCATTCCTAACACCATCACCCTGCATTCCTACCACCTTCCTTTCCCACACCCTCCCTACATCATCCCACTTTCCTCCCCGCCACCCTTCCTAACTTCATCATTTCTTACTCCCTACCACATATCCTCTCTACATCATCTCTTTCTTCCCCACCACCCTTCATTCCTCTCCACCACCCTTCATTCCTCTCCACCACCCTTCATTCCTCTCCACCACCCTTCATTCCTCTCCACCACCCGTCTAACCTTCCTATATCATCTCCTTAGTCGCTCCCTACCACCCTTACTCCCCACCACCCTTCCTATCGCCCTTCCTTTCTCCCCACTATATCTTTCTCATTCCCTTATCTTTCTCCTTCATTTCTACTTCTCTAATCATCACCACGTCTGCCCTATCTCTATGCTTTATTCAATCTCGGCTTTTCCTCTTCCGTTTCCTTCCTCCCGCCTTCTTACGTTTCATCGGGAGTTATTTCACCGTGTTGGTTTGGAGACGATCCCTACACGACGTGTTTCAGAAGGTACATCTCGAGGTACTTAAGCCTTTCCCAGGAATTTAAGTACTTGACTGAATTTATACGGGCAGGGAAGGTTCTCTGTTCATTATCCAGATCTGCGATTTCACCTGCCTAGCACAGCAATATTCTTGTCTAGATATCACAAGTGACTTGAAAGAGTCTGGCTGATCAGGGCTGGGTACCCTTCAGGCGGACCTGTACACTTACCGTAATAATAGAGATACCAGTATTCAAGGAGTACTAAGTTGGAAGCAGGAGTAGGGAATCAACAGTTCACTTGGTCCAGGAGGTTAATCACATAATTATATTAACATAAAAAATATTTATTACTTAAGCACGTGTATAAATATATTTTACTTTGGAGATGTCAGGAATTGTGACCAGTACAAAAAGACAACCTTTCCCGGGCTAATCATATGAGTTATATTGCTATAAACCAGGGTACGGATGGGGATTGAACTCGCGGCAAGCGAGTCGTAAAGCTCCAGGCCAGCGCGTAAGCCACCCTTACTGTGGTTTGTTTGCAATCGTATCATTACGATTTCGTGAGTTATATAGCTATATTGCATTATGCTATAATGCTAATATTAGAGAATAATTATACAAGTTCCTTTTAACAATATGTAAGCCAATGATTATCAAACTAATGAACAATACAAGTTATTTAATATTACCTTCACAGTTACCACAAAAACTTACGAAAGCAACAAATACATCTCCATATCTCACTAACACAGAAGTTAATGCAACAGTGGAGACGGAAGAAATGGAAGATGGAAGAAATCCAGGCGAAGCAACAGGGTATCCACACTTCTATCACAGCTATGGATCTAAGGAGTGCAACACGATCGACCGATAATACTATCACCAGAACCCAACGATGTCAGAGAGAAAGAAAGCGACGTCAAGGGAGGGTCGACTATATAGGGAGTCCACCAGATGTGATCGAAGTAACTCATTTGCATTGGTCAGTAGACAGGAATGACACTCCTGTAGATGTCCGAAACATTACAGAAAACAACAACAAAGGATTCACAAGGAGAGGGAGAGAGAAGTCAAGTGAGCCAAAGGCCAGGAGAACCATTCAGGTCTCAGCACCTAAGTGCATTGACCCCTGTTGTGTTTGCTGTAACAAGAAACTCCCGCATCCGGTTAATGTCATATGTTACGTGACCAGATACCTATGTCATATAGCTATCCAACATCACATATGACATGGCATCACACTCATATCACGGTATTACTATACATCCTGCACTAGTGAAATAACCACATGACACTGTGGACATCTTTTTCCTGTGCACCTACAACCTTATTATACATAATACCTAATAAAAGTAATAGTACTGCTACTACAACTGCTGGTGGTGGTAGTGCTGGTACTGGTGGTGCTAGTGCTGGTGGTGCTGGTGCTGGTGCTGGTGCTGCTGTTGCTGTTGCTGCTGTTGCTGTTCTTGTTGTTGCTGTTCTTGTTGTTGCTGTTCTTGTTGTTGCTGTTCTTGTTGTTGCTGTTCTTGTTGTTGCTGTTCTTGCTGTTGTTGCTGTTCTTGCTGTTGTTGCTGTTCTTGCTGTTGTTGCTGGTGCTGTTGTTGCTGGTGCTGTTGTTGCTGATGCTGTTGTTGCTGGTGCTGTTGTTGCTGGTGCTGTTCTTGCTGGTGCTGCTGGTGCTACTGCTACTGCTACTGCTACTACTACTACTACTACTAATAATAATAATAATAATAATAATAAAATTGGGGTGGGGTTTGTATTGTCATATATCTGTGACACTTGGCATCCCTTGTTGTGAAGCTTCTAGTTATCTGACCTATCACTTTCTCTGCAGTTGTGACAGCAACATTGTTGCATGTGCGAGATTTGTAAGTGATGATGTCAGAAGATCTTACATTGAATTAACACAACTATATTGCTGCTGCAATGATAACGAACTTTAGAGACAAGAGATCCTGAGTCAATGACGATACTCTTCAAATCACTTGTTCTCTCCAGGCTGGAATTCTGCTGTGTACTAACGACCCCCTTCAAGGCGGGCGAGATCGCTGAGTTAGAAAACCTAGAGAAATTTCGCTGCCTGTATACAAACATCTGAATTACTGAAAAGGCTTGAAGTACCTTCAATTGTATTCCTTGGAACGTAGGCGAGAAGGTACAACATAGTTCACACCTGGAAAATTCTGGAGGGAATGGTCCCAACTCGCACATCAAAATTACTCCTTTTGAAAACAGAGACTTGGCAGACGGTGTAGAGTACCTCCACTTAAGAAGCTTGGACATGACGAATACACTAAGTGAGAACTTAGTGAGTGTCAGAAGTCCCCGACTTTTCTGTGTGCTCCATTAGTGCGTAAGGGAAATTAACAACAAACCTCTCCTTGTCTTCAAGAAGGAACTTGAAAAGATTCTCATATCCTCATATCAGTAGTTTGTCCGTTGGACTACGTGCAGCCAGCAGTACCAGCCTGGTTGATCAGGCCTTGATAAACTGGGAGACCTGGTCTGTGACCGAGCCGCGGATGTGTTGACCCCTTGGGAGCGTCCTTCAGGTATTTTTCAGGTAAGACCTTTTCAACCCCCATCTTCCTTTCATCCCTCTTTTCACCTTCCCTTCCCCTCGGGCCCACCACCCATGCCCCTCCTGCAGACCATCCCTGCCCTTCTTTCTATCCATTTCCTTCTCTCCACCTTATCCCATACATTTCCTTCTCTCCACTTCATCCCATACAGTTTCTTCCCTCCACCACTTCCCATACATTTCCTTCCCTCCACCTCTTCCCTTACCCCTCTCCCATCCCTCCCAGCTGGTTTTCCACCTCCTCAGTATTTACAGTGTGATCTGTGTGTGTGTGCATGCGTGCGTGCGTGCGTGCGTTTGTGTGTGTGTGTGTGTGTGTGTGTGTGTGTGTGTGTGTGTGTGTGTGTGTGTGTGTGTGTGTGTGTGTGTGTGATGCATTCGCCCCCTTTGCTCAAGCAACGAGACGGATAGATGTGATTATTCTGGTTGACGAGGAGGTGCAGCCGTTAAGCTGAGGGATGCTGGTGGTGCGTAAGGTGCGTTGGGGGAAGCACAGCGGGAATTATTTAGTCATTTCCAGAGTCTCTGTTTGGTGTATGGGTTCAAGGAGTTATACAAGCGTTACACCCACTTTCATTGTAGCGAATATGATGATATGGCCGCCAGTAATGACAAAGGACTTTTTTCTGTCGTTAAAGTTTTGTTACGATGTCCAGCTACCCAGAGCAATCTGGTCATAATGTATATGTTGGGTTGCTGGCAGCAACAGCCTGGTTAATCAGGTACTCAACAAGGCATTCTGGCTTTAGGCAGGATGTGTCAGAGACAAAACAGACTTTGCAAAATCCTTCAACAACTGAGGCCATGGTGTAATATAAAAGGAGTGTCAAATGGATAACATGGGAAAGTGGGGACAAAGATATTTTATATTCTAACTCGTGGGACTCGCATAGTAAGTCAGCGGTTAAAATTGAAGACTGCCAGAGTGAAAAGCCTTATTTCTTTCATCTTCGAATCCGATAAAAATAGACATTAATCATATCACTGTATCATCCTTTGCAGATGATTTTAAAATTTATGAAAGTGGCATCCATTGAGGACACAGCCAATCTCCAAGCTGATATAAACCAGGTTTTCCAGTGAGTCACAAGAAACCATATATTAAATGAGGTCAAATTTCAGTTAGTCAACAATTGAAAGGATTGAGGAAATAAAAACTGGAATGGAGTATTAAAAAAAATCAAATCATTCAGCTGAGTACAAATTTAATGTGAGGGACTTAGGGGTGATAATGCCGAAAGATCTCACATTCAGGGTTCACACAGTTATTACACCCACAAGAAAATAGAATGGATAACTAGAACCTTCAAAACAAAGATATGCCAAGCCAGTAATGATAATCTTATGTCACTCGTTCTTTTTGTAGTGTAAAATTGCTGCACACTAACAACACCTTTTAAGAGGAGAGAAATTTCAGATCTCGAGATTATAGAGAGAACCTTCACTACTCGTATAAATTGGGAATGTCTGAAGTCCCTGGAACGTGGGCGAGAAAGGATCATCACAATTTACACCTAGAAAATTCTGGAGGGATTGGTCCAAAAACGACACTCCGAAATTACTCCCTACGAGAGCAAGAAGTTCGATAGACCGTGCAAAATACATCCAGTGAAATGCAGGGCGTAATGCGTTTACTAAGATCTGTAGTAAGTGTAAAAGAACGAAGAATTTTTAACACGCTTTATGCATAACGGGAATTACCGACAGATCCCTAGCTTCACTGTCGTAAAGTTTTTATCATTTACACGTGAACAACATTGTTTATTGTTTGAAGTTACTCAAAACAAGTGAACGTAGCTTGTAGAATTACCAAATATTTATTATCAAACTTTAAAATTGATAATGTTTGTGTTGGTGGTGGCTTTCATGACAACCACTTCACCACATACGGCTGTTAAGTAGAGGAACCTTGCAAATTAATGTTATAACTAATGGAAAACTGTATAAACCGGCTTTTAGCGGACGTATGTATCGGTGAATGAGTTTCTTTACAAGTCAAGGAGAGAAATACAAAGTTCTGGATCACCTGAAAGATGTAGCAAGATCACAATAAACATCTGATATCATAATATGTAAAATATCCACAGTGAAAAAAAATTGTGAAATTCCAAGCGCTTTCGTGATTTCTCACTTCTTACATTATCAAGGAATAGTAAAGTAATATGACCTCGCATGACCTTACTCACTGAGCGTGGGAGTGTAGAGAAGTCAGGTCACATATCAGGCATAGTTTAAAATTTTCATATATTCTTTTCATTATAAATTAATTAATTTATGCAACCCTGAACTTGTAATCAATACAAGTTCATGGTCTCTCAACCATGGGCCTGCTTGATGAATCCTTCTCGGCCTTTTCAAAATCAGTTGGGTGGTTAAAATCTCTCGCATGAATAAGCAGAGCATTATACTCTTGTCCAGTTCTAATGCTGTATTTATGTTGTAATCTTAGCTCAAGACTTTTTCCAGACTCACCATAATATAGTTTGGTGACTTTGTAAATGGTCCAAGTCGGACCGAAACGTCGTCGTAAGCTTCTCTCTTATATGTGTATTGTTCCAGTCACGGTATTGTGCCTTTTTGTTCTTTTATAAACTTTATTGCATTTTTACAGGGAATTTTATAGACAGCCATCAGCATTTTTAGAATTCTTAATCAAATGTTTTTTTTTACTGTATCGAGATTTTCAAATACAGCTTTGATTTTGAAATTCTTAAGGAAAGAAGGTATATCAAGAAAGTCTTCATGGTAAAGTAGAACCAACATATTCTTGATTGAATATGTTTCTTTGTCCTTTTTTGAATTGCAAAATATATTTGGTAATTTTGAAAGATTTGTTAATTAAATTCTTTGGATATTTTAGATCATATGCTATTTCATATATCTTTCAATATTTCCTGCAAATGCGCAATTTTCTCAAAAACTTGCAGAATAAAGAACATTTAGTTGTCATGATATGAAGAATAAAAGTGTACATAAGAGCAGTTATTTGTTGATTTTCCGTATATTTTGAATTTCATTTATTTGTTCCCCCTAATAATTAAAACAACTGAAAAGGGCAGCGAGTTTCTTCGTTCGAACTCAACAGTAAACTTTATGGATGGCACTACACTGTTTAGGTAGGAAATGGTTTATATCTATGTTCATGGGAATTAAACATAGAATATCATCCACATATCTGTACCATTTGGCTTTATCAGGAGGAATTCTATTAAGCAGTCTTGTTTCAAAAATGTCCTTGTGCAAATTGTTAAGGACTGGTGAGAGATGATTTGCCACTGCCATACCATTGTGAGTGTAAAACTCGTTATTAAAAACACTGCATCAGCAATGCAAAGTTTAATAAGCTCAGTGATTATTGGCACAGGCAGTGATGTATCGTAATTACAGAAGTCTTTATTCAGACAGGTAACTTAGTAAGTTAACTGGGAATTTTGTGAACAACATTGTAATTATTTAAATCAGTCATGGTGCTTATAGTGTTAGATTTAGTTGACAAAATGTCAGGAAAGTTAGATGGAAGAAAAGGAGAATCGGGAAAGAAAGAATCGTTGTTTGTTTCTTCTTGAAGTTCAAGGTTGGCGAGGTGAGGTAAAAGGCGCGACTCTCATCGACCTGTGGAACATGATCACTTATTTACTCTCACCACCCGCCTCCTCCCTTGGGTGGTAAGGGTAGAGGTGAACGAGAGAACGCAAGAAAGGAGGCTTCATAAGGGGAAGAAGGAGTAAATGAGGTAGGAATGAAGTGTATGAAAACGATAGAATAGTACACAGATGAAAGAGATGCCACGGGGGTGGGCAGTGTTTGAAAACTGAGATGATGTAGGGTTTAGAGATTTAACAAAAAAAAATGGGATAAATCAGCAATGTACTGCTTCCCAATTCTAACTAAGGATTATATGGTGAGAGCACACGCGGTGTACTGCTACCCTACTCCATGTGATAATTACATAATGGGAACACACTCAGTGTGCTACTTTCTAATGCTATGTAATAGTTACAAAGTGGAAACAAAAACTAGCCGTTTCCCTGATATTCTATGACACAAGATGATTTTGTACATCAGGTATTTGACTGTATCAGCCTGGGCAGGGAATGTAGGAGTGACAAGGGAGGAGAATTCGAGATGATGGAGGAAGGAGGGGGATAGGAAGGAAATGGGGAGGGTGGATTAGATAAAGAATTTGAAATTTAGGAGCGGCAGCAATAGAAAAATAGGATAATTGGGATTATTTGTTTATCACTTGATTGTTCTGGGAATGATTGCTCTCCTTGGTCCGGTCTCAGGCCAGGCCTTCTGGTTGACGGCTTGGTTAGGGTGTTCGTGTTAGTCCAGCAAAGGTACCACTTGGCTAATGAAGAACTGCTTGAAAGAATTTGCCAAATTTCCTCTTGAAGACAGAAGTCTGTAAATATTTATATTCGAAGGGAGGGGTGCTTAAAAGCCTTGAATTCTTTATATTTATCTCTTAGTGTACTTATTGCCTCTCCCTCCTGTTTTTATTTGTATTCTGCACTATCTACCGTGCCTTCTCATAAGGGCTATTTTCAGTGTGCAAATTTGGAACAATTTTTATTCATTGATAAATCACTATCGAGCCTGCGATGTTTCTCTGGGAAAGATACCTACAGGGTACTTTAAAAAAAATTTCATTGGTCAACTCCCTTGCAGACTACTCACAGACCAGGCCTCCCAGTGCACCAAGACCTCATCAACCAGGCTTTTATTGCTGGTCGCACATAGTCTAACGTACGAAGTACAGCCAGGTTGGTCAGAAACTCACTTGAGGGACTTGTCAAGTTCCCTCTTGAAGGTAGCCAGAGATTTGTTGGTTATTATCTATGCACAAAGTGAGGGCGTTGAAAAGTCGGAGACCTCTGACATCTATAGAGTTCTTTCTTAGTGTACTCATCACGCTTCTGCATTTTAATAGAGATACTCATACGAAGTGATTCCAGTGTGCAGGTTTGGGACCATTTCCTTCAGGATGTGTTAGGTGTAAATTATGATGCACCTTTCTTGCCTAATTCTAAAGAATGCAGGTAGAAGGGACTTCAAGCATTCCCAGTAGTTCATATGTTTGACTGAATGTAAAAGTTTTTTGTACGTCTTCTACCTCAGTAATCTAGCTTGCCTTGAAGGGGACTATCATAATGTATACAACATTATTCCAGCCTCGAGAGAACAGTTGACTTGAAGAGTACCATCATTGGCTAAACTTCTCTTCTCCTGAAAGTTTTAGCTATCCAGTTTATCATTTTACTTACTGTAGCAAGGATAACAACATTGTTTTGATAACAACATTGTTGTTATCCTTGAATTTAATATCTACTGACATCACTCCCAAGTTTCGCACATGGAACTTAAGCTCTTTTGAATGGTTTGAGTTTATCCTGTACATCATATTGTTGTCTGATGCCCACTGGTGCCCGCTTGCAGATTCACTGTGTCATCGACGGACGCCACTCACAAAGATACTGTTGCCATCAGCAAAGGATGTTACAGTGCTATGGTTTATATCGGATATATGAATGAAAAAACAAAAGTGGGTTGAACACTGTTGAGGAACAGAGCATTTCATTGTGGCAGCATCGACTCCCCGCTGTTTGTTACTACTCTTTGGTCTCTATTTGCTAAGAAGTTTAATATTCATCTGCCAACTTTACTAGGTATTCATTTTGCAAGCATTTTATGCGCACTTGTCGATGACTTACAAAATCACTGTATATAAAATCAGCATTTAAATTGTCTTCCAGGGCATTGAAAACCATTTCGTAATGGTTTAGCAATTCTGAAAGGCAGGGGCGACCTGCTCCAAACCCTTGTTGCCCTGGATTATGCAGCTGTTGTGATTCCATGTGATTGGTACATTTACTTCTTAGGACTTCTTTAAGCCTCTTGAGCCCTAGCATGTCTGCTCTTTAAATAGTCGACTGAGTTTGCCTCATATAGACAATTCCGTTTCTTTGCTACCCTAAAATTAAAACACTCTTCATCCCTGCAACTTATCTGTGCATTTAGCTTCTGTGTCTGTTGTATCTGGTCTTCATGTTTTAAAGTGTTACTACCCACCGTATCATATAGACACATCAATCTGAAGCTAGGGTAGGAGTGAATAGAAACATGTCAGTTTGCAGCTAGGGGACGAGTGAATGTACACATGTCAATCTGGAGCTACAGATGCATGGAAATACATTCATATTTTTAATAATACATCGTTTTTACGTAAGAGAAATATGATAACGAAACTGTTCATAGTTAAAATATGAACCATTGTGAGCATTTTTATTATCATATGGCAATGTGTATTATGAATATTATTCTGTGTATTATGTTACCCAACACTGGTGGACAGAGTATATTAATAAGACACAATATGCGGTTTGTGGTATATAATTTATTATTAACATGTTGGTATACTCTGCCATGGACATACACTGATGAACATTGTTGCAAATGAGAAGATTTTGAGGCTCCTGCTTCTCACACAACAAATTCGTTAACCGGCATTACGTATTTCTGATCTAATGATCCCTGTCATACCGACTCTTAAAACTGTCTATGGAGTTTATCATTGTGTGGTTGGATCTCTATCTTTCTCTCTCTCATTACACAGGGTTTTACACGGTTAGGTTAGGGCAGATCGTTTGAAAGCCTTTGTTGTTAAGAGATATACAGATAGGGAACAGGATGAAACTGAAGCCATCTGTGGGCCAACAATTTGATCAAATGATTATATTTCGTTGATATCATTATGCTGTACTAACATGTTCCAGACTCGAGTCATCCTAAGAATAAATGATTTTAGATGAAGTGATGTTCTGGAGAAGGGTACAGTCAGTGTGAAGTTGCTGTTTACTGCCCGTCTTGTTGTGTAGAAGCTCACTTTTGCTGTCCTCGGAGTGAAGCCAAGTGTGGTACTTTGACAGTATTGGCCTTGTACATAACAGTAAGGCCACCCACATCCCTCCTCTGTCGAAGACTCTGCTGAAATGACACATCTATCCAGGCTGGGTCCAGGCGAGAGATGAGTCGTCTTGCTCTGTTTCTCTCTCTCTCCTCTTTCTTTCTCCTCTCTTCCTCCCCCCTTCCCCATTAGCACATAACCGTCCTAGTTGAGCACTTAGTCAACCATTCATGCATTCTCTCAACCAGCTATATACTGTATGTATTCATCATTTGTATATTAATGCAATCAGCTTTCTGTCAATCCACCCTTCTTATTAAGAGTCCCTTCAAGATAGCTAGTGTTTTGCTGGTAATTTCCCTTAAGCACGAAAGGAGGGCGTTGTAAATTCGTTGTAAATTGAGTTCTCTCTTGGTGTACTCATCGTGCCCCTGCATTCTGAGGTATTTTGCACCGTCTGCCAAGTCGGTTTTTTTTTCAGAGTGATTCCGGTGTGCAGATTTGGGATTGGTTCCTCCAAGATTTTCCAGGTGTAAATTATGATGTCTCTTTCTCTGTTTCAAGGAGTACCATTCATGCAACTTCGAGTGTTCCTAGTAGTTCAGATGTTTGATTGAATTTATACGGGCAGTAAATAATCTCTACGTTTTTCGGCCATGAAGTTTCTCCTGCCTTGAATTTGCAATATCTTGAGACTGTCGTTCCAATATCTTGTTTGTGAGAAACGGGAAAGCTGCTGTGACACCTTGAGACCAGGTGTCATGTTTCTATCTGTTTGCGAAGATAGAAGTGTTGGCTGCTAATTCTCACACCTTAATTTTTTTAGGGGACTCGAGCCTTTATGGAGACAAACTGGGCCATTAAAATATACAGCAATATTGCAGGCTGGGGAGAACAGATTACTTGAAGAGTATCATCATTGACTCGGCATCCTTAGTATTGAATGTTCTGGTTATCCAGCCTATCATTATCCTCCCAGTAGTGATAATATATTTAAGAAATTTCCAACTACGCAGCCTAAACCCCCTCAAAATTTCATCCATTTCATAAACTGCAAGAGCCATTAAAGATTGATTCCATTAAAAAAAAGAAACTCATGTTACTGAATTATAAATAATACTATGCTGTTTTGAAAATAAATTTGTCAAAATGGCACAGACACATTCCACTAAGACTACCAACCGTCTAAGAAGGATACACCAGTGTGTTGAAAGTTGAAACCAGTCAGAAGAAGCTTTCTGAAGTTATTGCATGAAGATCGGAATTAGGAATATTCTATATAAAATTAACCGGAGGCCCCCATAATATACAAATTGTTGTATGAATCTTCCCCTGGTTATAGATCCCCAGGGTTGAAAATTTCAAGCCGATCGGATATGGCATTCTTAAATTATAGACGAAATCCTTGGAGAACGTTATTGAATAACAAGAAAGCTGCATAATAATGACACGGTTCAGGCATAATATCATACAGAATATACCATTTTAGAGTTCAAACTAAAGTTAAAAAACGCCTTAAAAACACGTGTCTTCAGTATTTCTCAGGTTTCATATCCTTTGACCTGTGCTCCATGGAATGTAGGTGAGAGATGCATCATACACCGAGAAAATCCTAGAGGGACTCTTTTTAAATAAGCTCTCAGAAATCACTCCCCGTGAAAGCAAATGACTTGGCAGATGGTGCAACATGTCACAATGAAAAGCAGGGGTCCCGTGAATACATTGAGAGATAATGCAATAAGTGTCAGGGGGCCCCAAGACTAATAGCCTCCCGTCATATATTCGGGAGATTACCAAGAGACCCCAAGGTGTCAAGAGTGAACTGGATCGGTTCCTGAAGTCAGTACCTGACCAGCCTAGCTGTGGTTTGTGCCAGATCAACTAAGCTATGATGGATATGTGGGTCAGTGGGCCTCCAGTGTGATGTAGGTCATCTGTGCTTGTGAGGTCAAAGGGAGACTTAACCAACCAGTGTAAATTGCCACACCCCGTGTTAGAAATGTAGCAAGACACCTGGCGCCGTCTCGGTCTCAGGTCTTTTGTTCTTGATGGCGACAGTAAGGAGTAGTTAGTGACTCTGGAGAAATCTACCTTTGGTGTGAACCCCAAAATCTGGAGTTTAGTGGGGTGCTTTAAGGACCACATAAGCTCTAGGAAACAGCTAGAGAGGAGATTCGGGCAGAGCTCTTGCCTGTGTACAGAGCTCTGGGAGAGGACTGCTGGAGTCTCTGGGGGAGACTTTTGGAGAGACTGGGCAGAGTATTGGCTTGGAACCGTGCTCGTGCTGTGTAGGTCTTGGGACTTGTCTGTGGTGAACTGTCCTACTGAACTTATATTGTAAGTTATATTCAATTTTGTCGGTTAATTGTAACCCTTGTCTCACTGCTTGTATTCAATCCCCATTTATCGAAATCCAATCCTGTTCTATTCCTAATTATTTTATTGTACAAGGACTTAATAATAAATCTGTTTGAGTGGAATAATAATACTCACTGCTCCCGTTATTTTATTTAATAATATTTAATATCTATATTTCTTATTTTATCTATATAAGATGGAGTGAGTGAAGAGGGGTGAGGTCTACGGTAATGGTAGTGTAGGGTAGTGAGAGGTGGTGAGTGAAATCACACTGCCTACCGCTCCTGTCACTGACCTGTCACATTACCTACCTCCTTCCCTCTCACTCCCGCCTCTACTTCCTAATCCTCTTATTCTCGTTATTATTGCCTTTTCTCGTTCATTACCTCCCCCCCCCATATGACACTAGCAGAAACAGCCTGGTTGACCAGGCAAGCACCAAGGCTAAGGTCGGACTCTGGGAGTAAAAAACCTCTCGGAACTCGCCAAATTATGTTGGACTGCGTCGGCCAGCAGTAGCAGCTTGGTAAATCAAGCCCTGATCCACCTGGCCACTGGGCCGTTGTTCTCCTGAACACCCTCCAGGTATACTCCAGGAAGGTATTGAAAAATATATACAATTCATTTGTAAAAAAGTTCAGTTTGATTAAAAATTCAGATTGGTCCTACATGGCCCCAGATTCAGTACAATAATACTACACATTAAAATACACCTGCGCTTACTATTTGAAGCCATTTTGAAGAGGTATTTTCTAGATGGGAGCTAAAGAAACTGTTAAATTAAAATTGACACAACCCAAAGATCACCAACACTGAAGACTTGACGCCTATCAGAAAATGCCTTCTCCAGTAACTGCCGAGAACCCGATAATCCAAGTTTAACTATGTCCGTTAAATTTCTATTTTACACCTACGCGGACTAAAGCGGCGTCATCGTTCTTTTCAAATGTATCAGTATTAATATTTTGAAGTTGGTCAGAAGAGGCATTGTTTAATTTTTGAGTCCACTGCAGCTCATAACAATGCGAACGTTGCGTTCATTGATGTGCATCCACTAAAAGTTTGAAGTCGAGATCAGAGGAGGTATTCTCCAATTATCTCAGACTCCATCGACTCAAAATAAGCATACTCAGTTATATTTAATGTAATTTAAGAGGCACATAAGTTCCCCCGTCTTCTAATAACATGTTCAGATCTCTGCAACACAATTATACTCAAAGATTTGTCAAGTCATACCATGAAGTATAGAAAGATCCTGGACTTCACCTTACGAAACAGACAAAGCAAATGCCATATTAATTATGGACAGGGTAGATTATAGTGGAAAAATGAACAAGTTATTAGAAGACGGGGGAACTTACGTACCTCTTAAAGGAAAAGAAATAACTAATTTATACATAAAATTGGCAAAATGACACCTACATACTCCATTAACAGTCCCTCTTTTTTTTTTAATGTTGAAATTCAGTCAGAAGAGTCTTTCCTTAAGTTTTCACATGGAACCGAATTTTCAGAACTGAGGTATGTAACGTTGACTAGAGGGAACCTACACATGCCAGTAGTTGCACGAAATGTTCTTCATTACAGTAAATCAGAAATGAAAATTTAAAGTTAATTGTTGAGGAGTTCTAAAGTTATAAAGGAAACATTGGAGGAAGAAAAAATCAAGGAACCACATAAAGGTATCTCGTCAGAGATACCGAACCAAAAAAATAATCATCATTAATAATGATAATATAATAATAATAGTTACTGTTCTTACTACTACTACTATGCTAGCTACTACTCATATTCTTTTTACTAAAACTCGTATTTATGTTGCACAGAGATGCTATTGACCTAGACAAAATAGTCCTGTGTAAAAATAAGGGATACGTGGTATCAGTAACATCCGCTAGATAAAAGTTGTATCACTCTCACTCCAAGAGAAGCAAGATAGTACAAATAGTACTCCGAGGTGGCTAAGAGTATACCAGTACTAGACCTTGGAGGATAAGACAGTACCAGTAATACTTAGAGAGGGATAAAATTGTACCAGTACTACCCTTAGGAAAATAAGGTGGTACTAATAATTCTCAAAGAGGGATAAAACGGTACCAATAAAACAACGAGAGGGTGCAAAAGTCAGCAGAAACTAAGATGTTAACTTTGCATCAACGGATGGTGTTGTACGTAATACGTATTTCAAAACTAAAAAAATATATATTAATAAATATTCTAAAACAAGCATATTGCAGTCATCACTGACGGGCATGTTCACAGCCGCCGTAATTGCTTTGTTGGTAGCCTTTGAAAATGGGTTTTGGTGTTTGGTGCCCATTGGTAGACTTGTTTGTAGTTCTCGTAAAAGCTTGTTTGTAGTGCATTAATTAATTTCGCGTATTTGTGATGAATGTGTTTGCAGCTTATATTACGTTCATATATTCGTGCTTTAACTCTTCTCCACTTTCTAAATTGCAAATGATGCTATTTGAATGATAAGGAAATTAGGTTCAGAAAAATCTTTAAAACGTACAGTAAAAAATATACTGATTAGAGTGATGGAGTGAGAACAGCCCTCATGGAAATAAAAACTCATTAAAAATCACAATATACTCTATGAAATAATGTAAATATTAGAGAGCAGACTTTACCGCTGGTGCAGTCAGTATTCGCCTGGGGTGGGTATGGCGGTGCATGTTAAAGCTATCGCGCCAGGGGCGTTTACAGAAATATTTTCACAGAAGGGGCAAATGAAGCTGTTTGGAGGATTAGCTATTACAAATAAATAATTATGCAGAGATCCTGTAGAAAATTGCTTTTACACAGCTAAATGAAATTTGTTTGCTTATGCACAATTATAAATAATATAATAAATAATTATTTAAAATATATTTTTATGAAATGCAACGGGGTAGAAATTGCCTCCCAAGGTTGGCGTGTTAATGTGGACGCCCATATATGGAGGTTTCTGAAGCGCATGAATTTGCTTTCAGATTACATCTTATCAACACTGTTGACAACAACAAAAAACTATTAAGGAATATACTGGGAAATAATATCGGATTTTTATAAAAATATGTAGTATAAATGGGTTGAGGGTCTATGGTTGTGACATACCCGTCACTAGTTTCAAAGATGAATCTTCCCTCGCAGACTTTATAATGTAAGCACTACAACCATGACGAATACTAAGATTCCCAAAGAGCACTGAAGTGAGGGGTCCCTCACAAGTCAACCTATCATTTGACCGCGACCCGGCCATGGACCAGGCTGCGGGGGCCTTGACCCCCGAAACCCCCTCCAGGTATACATGATTCTCAGCGTCACTTTCTGAATGTACCGTACAATTAACTTTTTATTGTAGGTTAGGTTACATAAATTTACAAAAATAGAACATATATTTAACTACAAATAATTAAACGAGGGGATAAAACGTGACAGGTCTGGCAGTGTCTGGGCAAATCTAAACAATATTCAAATCTGCGTATCACGCGTGTTATGGGGACAAGTTGCACAGAGATGTGCAATAGAGAGAAGTGTGTACTGGAACATTAGTCAGCACTTTCTAGCTGAATAAAATATTTTGTATACATTACTTAAAAAAAAAAGCTTTTAACTAAACTGACTTGAAAAAAAAATAACTTTGATTAAGAATGAAATATGATAATATACAGTAACGTTTAGTGCAGTTGAAACATTTCATCCCAGTCACATTATTATTAGAGCTGGTGTAATCAAGGATGCAATAAGCACTAAGTATAAATGGTCAGAAGCTTTACAACGCACTCTTCCAAAATAATTGTCTTCCATTAGGAACGTAATAAATATTACAAGCTATTCTTGATCAGCCTAACTGTAACCCATACGTCAGTTTTATTTTTTGTATCATTCGTTAGAAAATGCACTCTCGAAATGTCACGATACGCCCACGCTGCCGGACGTAAGCCACCTATTTTTTATTTCTTTATTGGCAGATAATTATAGAGATACGGGTTCATGTATGTTAACCTAAACGAGAATAATAAATATTAACATTTCTGCACCGTTTCGAGTGCTCATAAATGCGCGAGAACAGTTTTGGTTTGAAGTAACTGGTGCTTTAATTAGAGGAGGAGGTTGCAGGCTTATGTGCTTTTGTGATACTATATGGCACAAGTTCCACCAGTGTTGCTGACCAGGCGTGATCTGACACCGCACCGCCAGGCTCATGATTCCCGGAATTATCAACAGGTAGGTAGAAAGACAAAAAAAACTCTCTCTCTCTCTCTCTCTCTCTCTCTCTCTCTCTCTCTCTCTCTCTCTCTCTCTCTCTCTTCTTTCTCTTTCTTTCTTTCTCTTTCTTTCTCTTTCTTTTTCTTTCTCTCTCTCTCTCTTTCTCTCTCGCTCTTTCTCTCTCTCTCTGGTAGTATTTTAAAATATAAACAGTAGGTCAGACATTTCTTCAGCATATACCCTCAGTAAATATCACAATGTTTTGTGCGGGGTTTGCCATGTAGTGTCTGTCTTCAGCGTTAACAAGGCATCACAACGAGGGTGGAGAAGCTATAATGATCTGCCTGGCTTCCCTCATACGAGTATTGTATACATTTGTTCCTTCCTTGATGTGTTCTAATGTGTGTATCTTTCCTCTCCCACCCCGCATGTGACTGGCTCATGTTTCACCATCTTCGCCATTGGCTGATTTTTTCCTTATATTCTCCTCGCGTTGTCTTAATACATTTTTCTTGGATTAACTTTTTTTGCAAAGATTCATTTTCTTACTTTAGGAAGTTTCTGACTAACCGTCTTCCAATTTCTCTCTCTTGAGATGTGGAATTTTTTCACCGCAGGATTTTCTCGAAGGATCTGGTAAACAAATATGGATGAATGACTTAGGTAATATATGCTGATATGGAATTGCATTTTGTGTGAAATAAGTTTTCCTATATGTCATATGCTCTAACGACTTTTCAGTAGAACCCACTCGACCAAATTGCTTGAGAATAGAAAGAGAATAAGAAAGTTTCCTTCCTTAATTTCGCATTTTTTTTTTAAACTGAATAAGATGTGAAGGATGTTTCCGGAGGTCATCGCCCCGTGTTCCGGTCCCAGACCAGGCCTTCTGGAGGGTCAAGGCCTGATGAACCAGGCTGTTACTGCTGGCTGCAGTCATTCCAACGTACGAACCATACCGTGGCTTGTCAGGAACTCATTGATGGAACGTGTCAAGTTCCCTCTTGAATAGAGCCAGAGGTTTGTTGGTAATTACGCTTATGCACGAAGGGAAGGCGTTGAAAAGTCAGAGACCTCTGATAGTCGGTGAATTCTCTCTTAATGTACTCGTTGCACGCCTGTTTTTTATTGAAAGTAGTCTGTATTGCCTGCTAAGTCTCTTGTTTTCATACGGAGTGACTGAGGTGTTCAGAGTGGGAAGAGTCCCTTTATGATTTTCCAGGTGTAGATTATGATGTCTCTTGCCTGCATTCCAAGGAATACATCCAAATAGACTTCAGGAGTTCCTAGTAGTTCTTTGTATGCTTTCTAGCTTGGTAATCTCGCCTGCCTTGAAGGAGGCCGTTAGTATACAGCTTATATTCTTTAGCTGTTGAATTTATGTTGTTAGATTTTATCTGTGAATGATTCCAGGGATCATCGCCCCAACGGCCTAGTCCCAGACCGTGCCTCCGAAAGTGGGCTATTACGAGATTATGAAATATTAAGAAACACACAAAAGTAAACTGTATGCTGAATGTAAATGGCAATTTGTAAGATTTAGCTATAGGCTTACATGGTCACGAGAAAAAAAACTCAGCAATCCGGAGTGCAAAACGTTTATCATACTTTTGTTTCACATTCAAATGACGCAACGATAATACCTGCATAGATGAGAAACCAGCGTATCATTTATATAAATCATTGCGAACGAGTGTAAACACTAATGATGCTTTCTTGCACTGCCGATCACTAATACTGTCTGATGAGCGTGAGCTCCTCGACTGTCTTAAGCTGCTTACTTGAAATTATCTTTTGCTTTCTGGGAATGTGCTGTGTGGGAGTGAGCGCCGTAATACATTTTATATATCTAATTAGTTTTAAAGTTTCATTGAAATGCTTCAAGGATAACGAAACATGAGAGATTATATATATATATGTCGTGCCGAATAGGTAAAATTGGTCAATTAGCTAGAACTCATTTAGAATTAAGTCCTTTCTAAAATTTTCTCTTATACGTTTAAAGATATAATTTTCATTTATGTTTATGTAAAAATTAATAATTTTGTACCAAAAGAACCTTAGAAAACTTACCTAACCTTATTATAACAAGCTCAATTTAATTTAGCCTAATCCAGCTAAATATATTTTAGATAAATTTACAATAATTTAATAAAACAATGAAATATATTTTTTTTCGTTAGGTTCAGAATATTTTTTTACGAAATTATTGCATACACTTCTTACGACACGCAGTGGGTTTACCTGCAGTCGAACGTAAGAGGTAAGAGATATGAGATTTTTGGAGGGGATTTTTAACTCGGAGGATTAGCCACCCAGGATAACCCAAAAAAAAGACAGTGAGTCATCAGGAAGTCTTATCTCTTAGTTTCACCTGGGTCTTGCAGTCTTGTCCCCTAGAATGCGACTCGACTCGCAGCAATCGGGTAATACCCAGGTACCTATTTACTGCTTGGTGAACAGGGGCAACAGGTGTAAGTTAACACGCCAAACGTTTCACCCGTGCTGAGGATCTACCCTGGGCCCTCAATGTGTGAGCTGAGGGCTCTACCAACCAAGCCACTTGCACCTCTAAAGTCACGAGTTTTTTTTTTTTCATATCCCAATCTAGTTAAATTTACCAAAATCAAAGAGACGGGGAACCTAACATAACATTTACGGAGTTCTCGGACTCAGATTAATCGGGTCAGTTACCTTCACTAAAGTGTGTCAGATTAAAGAAGGAACGTATTCAATAGCAGCTCGACGTTCTCTCGTAGATTATTAAAATTAGAATTTTAGCTAATAATAGCCAATACCCTTATCTTCCTCTGTTGTATGTTATTGCAGCCCATCAGTACGTTAGCATCATTAGTATTAATTTTATGGTTCTCGGTAAATATGGTAAAATAAACACAAGTACAGTATAATATGATCATTTATTGACTAAGTTTCGCCCATACATTGGACTTTATCAAGTCACAAACAGATTTACCTGGGTGAAGAGTACATGGGTATATATATAGGGTGGAGAGTCAGGTGGAGAATGCTGGGTTGGATTTGAGACATATCTGTAAGGGACTGAAGGGTGTGTATGTTATGTAGGATAACGATGAAGATCTTTCCTGGCCAGGGGTTCAGCTGTGTTGTAGAAGCCGTTGTTCTTGTTGAAATTGTTAGATATTCAGATAAGTGGTGATTCGAAACACCGCACAATCGGCGCATGGACTAGTGTAAATCCCAACATTCGTCTGGTAAAAAAATCGTTATAATCATAACAGTTATTTTTAAAGGGGTGAACCGGTAAGCCAGCGGAAGGCATCGGTCAGATAATCAAAAGCTGCAGCGGCGGATCGTATGACTAAGACCTGCGTCAGGAAACACTTGTCCTGATTCCTGGCAAATCTTACCAAACGTTTCTTCATCTGGTCATCTTACAAAAGCCTCCTCTTCTTTTTTTACAAATTATCTAACGGTATTTCAACTACTGAAGGCAATGTTAACGTCATTATGGGAGAGGATTTCGTTTGAAGATTTAAGCTCACTCAAGTAAGGAAGTACAGTTAATTTCTTGTTCAGGGTTTTATTCTCTATAATACCCAAAAGTTGCCCAAGGCCGAGAAATGAGCAGTCTGTAGAATCCTGGATGTATCCTAACTTAGAAAATGTATTATATATACCTATATCCTATTCTAAGAATTGCAAAGCAATTTGCTTGAAATGATATCACCATTATAATTTGAGGGGAGTAGAAAAAGGCGCGCGGGTAACTATCTGAATGTGTTAGTTTTTGCATACATTAAAAATAAGAGCATTTCTATCACTTCTGCATATTAATGTTCCAGTAATGGCAGTTGGCTATTTTTTCATATTTAAAGCTAATATTTCTACTCGGTAAATTAAAACGATTTGTAGAAGTGTATTTAACCTATGCCGCTATTTCCAATCTGTTTTTAAGGAAAACACAAATGCGATTTTAGGACATTTATTAGAGAGACTTCGCCCGCTAGTTGGTCTCTCAGTCCAATACAGAGAAGGCAAGTTTATGGAATACATAGTGAGTCAAGGTCAGGTGCTACTTGTGGGGTGGGTCTCTTAAGACGAGGCCTGGCCAGAACTTCTGAAATCATAAAACTGCCAGATTTTTGTGTGATGGTTTTTGGTAATGCCAATAAAAACAGATTCTAACCATTGCTGGTTGTGTTGGTCAGTTTCTCTAAAGTTCATGAGATGGCTGTGAAAGTTAAGGTTTATAGTGCAAGCTGTGCTTTAGTCATTCCCTTTTACATTTTTGCTTGCTATCTGATGTGTTATTCCAGGCTTGTACACGTCTAGCCCGCTGATAGTTTGTCGTACCTCCACATGGTATGGCATATTCGCCAGAGATAGTTTCTTTGTGTGCTGTGTTCTTGTTACCAAGTCTTCATTGTGCTGGACATGATGTTAGCTATGCTACTTTTACTCTTGAGATGAAGGTTAGAGATATTCAAAACCTGGCTGGCTGGTATCACTAAGATTCTGGCACCTATCTTTTGCTGTGTGGATATTTTTTTCGGATTTTCTTCTACTATTGTTAAAGTACATATACAGTGTTGACCAAAACTCCAAGGTATTCAGATGACTTATTTTTAGAGATGCCATCCAAATATTGTTTCTAGCCAAACCTTTCGTACACATCTGATATGTCTATTACTAGAAGATGTATATGTTTAAATTGATGTAGATGTGCTTGATTGTTGTAGCTCCAGTACATAGAAGTGAAGGCTTCCAGTTCTTCCCTATAAACGACAAATGGGAAACTCTTTTTCCAAAACGAACATCATCCCGCTATTCTGCCAGATTTTAATAGGAAACCTAATATTACGATCATACAAAAATATATGATTCAAATCGATAATATAGCTGTGGAAAATATGTTAAACAGGTCAAATCCATACGGTTTAAATAATACTGGGGGGGTAGGAGGGCTTACTACTAGTAGTAATAATACTTATGGAAATATAATTGTTCTTAATGAAAACAAAGAGCCTTTGCCAAATTTGAAATGACTCTTAATGGCCTCGCTTTTCTCTCCTATCGATGACAAATGTAAATATAAACTGATACTCTTTGAACTCGTACGTAAATTAATCACAAACAGCGACATGTGTGAGTAATAACTTGATCTCTACGTTGCTTCCCGTATACCAGCAGCTGGCGCTAATGACACACCCAGGTATTGGTAGTGGTGGATCCTTACGTTGCTTCCTTTGTACCAGAACCTCGCGCTAATGACTAACTCAAGTATTTCTAGAAGTGAAATACAGATTTGTTTATATCTGATTTTGCTGGTGACATAAACGCTGGTGGTATGCTGGTGACATAAACGCTGGTGGTATGCTGGTGACATAAACGCTGGTGGTATGCTGGTGACATAAACGCTGGTGGTATGCTGGTGACATAAACGCTGGTGGTATGCTGGTGACATAAACGCTGGTGGTATGCTGGTGACAATCGCTGGTGGTATGCTGGTGACATAAACCCTGGTGGTATGCTGGTGACATAAACGCTGGTGGTATGCTGGTGACATAAACCCTGGTGGTATGCTGGTGACATAAACGCTGGTGGTATGCTGGTGACATAAACGCTGGTGGTATGCTGGTGACATAAACGCCATAAACTCTTCATATCAACCCCTCCTGTGTCAGTTTCATTCGTAAACCGGAAACTTGTTTATCCCAAGAGTTTCAATTGTTATTGTTGATAAATCTCTACTAAAAGTTGTGTTTTGGTATCGATGAATGTGTTTATACTGTAAGCTTGAACATTTTTGTAAGAGCATTGTGTTATTCGTTTATCCGCTAAACTTTGGTTTCTGTTAACTTTGCAGCTTCTCAGATTTTGTGACAATGATTTGTTTAAGAAAGAACGCGTTTGATTTAATCGCCCATTGTATATGAGGTTATGTTGCATTTACTGTTTACAATTCTTAGGACTAATACGAGAGAAAAAAACATAGAACTAATGAGATGAAATCTAAGAAAGTGAGAGAAATCTTATTAGTTCTTCAATTTCTTTTACTGTCTGTCACAGACCCAGTTTTAAGGATTTTCGAATATACCGTTTGAGAGACTTTATTAAATGTACTTTCAATGGGCAGCTAACTGTAAATAATGGTTTAACCTATCGATCTGATGGAATTTTATAATGGTGTAAATAAATTATTTAATGAAGCAAAATGGAAAGTAGCCATACTGTTGGCTTCCTAATTGTCACATAGAATGGACTCTAGGAATTACTTTTTCAGGTACATGGTGGTGGTTTAGTGGAACGCTCTAATTGTGAAATATTTCTTGAGTCGTGGAGACAGATGCACCAATCTGTCCTCTTTTCGCCCTCTTTCAACAAACACAGTTTCAAGACTATGGTTGGAACCTGGAATCCACAAATAAAGTAGCTTGACAGAATTTAGGAGATGGGTTCAGGTGCTATGAATCGACCTCTAAATACAACTAGGCGAGTACTCTACATATTCGTTTAAAAGAGCTTCACAATTCTAATCCTTAAGTAATAATGGGCATAGTTGTGAAAGACTCAAAACTTTGTGAAATCCCTGAATACACATTTACAATCAAAATACCTTATCTTTCAGATTTTATTGTACTTTTAATATAATTTTAAGAAAAATATATGATAAAAAAAGAAATATAGACTAAAACGTTATTTTTTTGCACATTTCGACTATTCAGAGCGGTTTGAAGCATTTACTATTAAGTGTAAGTCTAAATCGTTGTGGACATGGACTTGTGTTTAGCTTGGGTACATTAACCATTCTTAGGCTGTTTTCGTATGTAAGTAAGTCATGTCTGTCTTGGAGACAGGTGCTCCTGTCTATCCTCTTTCGCCATCAGTTTCTCTCCTTTTCTCTTTTCTAACGGATATTGTCCTTCCCACTCTCCAGCCAGCATTTCCTCTCTCCCTTCCTCCTTCGATTTCCAATGACATGAAATCCTTTTCTTGATTCATGAGACACATGTCCCTGGCCTTCTTATCCATTGTTTTAGTGCAAATTGCCCTTCCCTCTCACAAGACAAGTTTTTCCTATCTTATCCTTCCTCTTGCTCATACTCCTCCCTCAGATGTTTACGAGGGCTCAACACCTGTTGACGATCGGGATTTGCCTGGTTTTGCCTCGTCTTAACCTGGTGTTTATCCAGCCGTGATACTCTTGTGGCGTGTCCGCAAGTCCCTTCACTGTGTTTCCTTCTGCCGATGCTGTTTCTTTCCCTTCTGCTGCTTTCTGTGCAGCTAATGGTGTTGTCTCTAATGTTGCTGCTACTCTTCATATTCCTTATTCCTCTTCCTTTCTTGCTCCCATCATACTGTTTTTTGCTTCTTTAAACTCTTATTAACGTGTCTGTACTCCTTTATTCTTTTTCATAAATTTTTGTTTGCGGGAGTCAGTTCACAGCTTGTTTGCTTATCACAGATATAGCTCCTGCATCCTCCTTTGAAGTTGGGTTTACTGATATTCACCGGATTCTGTCCTTTAGGGCCCCTGTTAACCCCTGTTCTTAAAGCTGTGAATGAGTTTCCTTCCCATTTTCTCATCTAGCTCATTACACATCTTTATCATCCTGAGACTAAATTACTTCTAACATCCCTTTAGTTCATCCGGGTCTTTATCTTTCACGCGGGTCCCCGGATGTGTTACGGACATACATTAGCTTGATGAGTGTGAAAACAGGAAAACGTACAGTTTGACTGGATATATTTTTTAAAATAACACAAAGAATTGCTAGAATAATATTTTTTTTTCATTGACCTGGATCATTAAAATCTGATTAATGAAAAGGATAAATGACGATAGAAATACTTTAGACTGCCTTGTTAGTTTTCTTACTAGTATTGTTAATTGTTGATTTTATCTTGGGGATAGTTTTTGGGTCGGCAGAAGTCTTAGATTGTAAGGGGTAATAGTGAGGATAAGAGGGAGAATGATGTGTCTAGGAAAGCAAGTGGGGAGGCGGAGGGAGAGGCTGAGAGAATGTGAAGGTGAGGGTACAGGAGAATAACTGGGGAGAGGCGAGAAAGGAGAGTGAGGGAGGTAGGCATAAGACTAGTAGGATATTAGGTGAGGAGGAAGGGTGGATGAGAGAAAGGGATGAAGAAAAGATTGGTAACAATGACCTGAGGGAGCGCAGGAGTGAGGAAAAAATAGAAGATAATAAGGACACAAAAGAAGACTTTCAGGATGTAGATTATAAGCAAAATAGAAGTAGTTGGGGAAATAGAAGAAGAGTACAGAAGGGGGAGTGAAAGGGAAGGGTAGATGAGAAGATAGAAAACAAGCACAAGATGAGGGTGAGGGAGAAAGGTTGTTATCTTCTTGATAAATTGAAGGGAGTGAGGGGAAGGAGGGTCTTTTTCTTGGGGCGAGGAAAATATATATTTATCCTGCAAGTTGTAGAGGGTGTTCAAAAAGAGACGCAACCCACAGAGAATACATGTACATGTTTATTAGTAAACTACAGAAATTGTTGTATATGTTGGTCATTAAGGTTTTTCACATACCGTATTTTCCAGCATATAATGCATGTTTTTTTCCCAGCAAAAAGTTTTGAAAAATCACCCTGGGTCATATATGCTCAAGGTCAGGGTCAAGGGTAAGCTTAGGGTTACGCTTTAGCAGTTGTCCACTGACATTACGTTACAACTGCTTGGAAACTTCGTCTTATATGATCGTTCGCTTTATATGCTGGAAAATACAGTAAGTGTACACCACTAATATTGTTATGGAACGCTTGTTTTAATATCTCTTGATATGATAGTTTCTTTACACTGACTGCTCTTCCAGTGTACGAGGATGATTTTAAAGACACAACATTCATGAGAAAAAAAACAATGATTATTCTTTATTTTTGTAAGGTGAAACCTAGTATTCGATTCAGTAATTAATGAAACTGTAAGAAAAAAATGGGTTACATGTTATAATATATATATTGTCCATGGGTAGTGAGTCTTTTTTGGACACCCTGTATCACGTGAATTTTGTAGAGTAGTGTTGTAGTTTGTTTGGAAAGAGTAACACTACTTCATAAATAAGCTACCACAATGAAAAGCAAGGCTGAAATTTTGTTTATTAAGCGTGCAGTAGCTGGGTTGGAGTATATTTATATTTACATTCTTGCTCTGCGCTCTAGGGGCCAAGACGTACTCAGGTTTCATCTAATGCAGTTATGTACTCGAGCGCTCATTTGTAATGAGGGGTTCATATTGTCCTTTTGTACTCAGTGGTTGTGTATTCAAGAGGTGCCCAGTGGAGTCATTTGTACTGAAGGGGTCAAGCTGTACACGAGGTAGGATGTTCTGAAGGATCTAAGTTGTACTCCAGGGGCTCTATTCAACACGCTTGGCAGCAACAGCCTGGTTGGTCAGTCTGCAATAAAACTTATCTTCAGGCTGGGCTTCAAGAGTAGAACAACTCTCGAAACCAATCACAGGTATTTTACAAGTGGTCAGATTGTAATCAGTGGGTTCTCTTGTACTTGTGGGGCTCAGTGTATTTGGTTTAAGATACATGGACTGCGTGTGGGCCATAAAGTTCGTGATCACAATTTGATGATGGCTACGCAATCCTCTGCTTGTTTCTGGCAGAAAAACTTTGTTGATCAGGCTGTCAACAAAGAAGCTAGGCCTCGAGCTAGGCTGGGAGGGTAGGAGAACCCCTGAAACCGGTAACATGTACATCATGGGTACTAATGTAAATACTATGTGGGACTAGCTTTTTCCATTTTAAGTCGCAATAATTTTTTTTTTAGATTTCAGTATACGTTCCGAATTCCGAATTTTAAAGGTACATGTAAAAAATATTGCTTTTAAATGTAATTCAGTATTTAAAGAGAACTTGAAAATTTGTGTTGGTTAGAAGTTACACAGTTTAACCATCAATGATAATATTGACTGTTTTAATCTCTGTTGATATAGAGTTGTATGTCTCGTGCTTGAAAACCCTCATCATCTTAATCATGTAGTTTTCTTTCTTTTCAGAGCTTATCCACTCTTCAAGATTATTTACGGTGAGTGCTGACATTATGTTTGTCTATAAATGTTTTAAAAACAAATGCAGATGCAGCCGGGCTGATGAAATCATTATTTTGAGTCTGTATCTGGGCGCGTGGCACCCATGTCTGACTCGGTGTCATGTGCTTCCTTTCCCACCCAGCTTTATTGTTTACAATATAGTGAACAGAACCTGATATGCCAGAGTGCACGCACTCACTTCGACTAGTTAACCATACTCACAGGTAGGTGAGCACACAAACACTCAAACTACAATTTGGATATGAATATGATAGGGTTTAAACTGTCAGAAATCAGTGATGTTGGGTAATGTAACTCAAAAGGCGAGGTCAGAAACTGAGATTCAGCAACGCTTGTAAATACAAATATGTGAGTAACAGACAAGCGCATCCGCGCGTGCATACTTAATACATGATGTTGGAGGCCAACACTATATATAGTTTAAAAGAGTAGATTTGAATGGGCCCTGGAGGTCAGAAACCAGTAAAACCGGTTCATAAAAGAAGGTAGGCGGGATTAGGAGCTGTGAATCCGATACTTCAAATAAAACAAGATTAGTACACGATCAGATCAAATAAATTCCAAAAAGTTTCGTATCACGAAATAAATCTGTGAATATTTGGAGGCACAACAAGTGTGTTGCAGTGCAAAGCCTTCTTGTAGTTATATAAGCTGGGAAGCAGCAAGGTATGAATTACTAGGTGTGAACCTGGAAACCAGTGTCACCTGGGCGCCTTTGGTTCTCTTAATGGTCTCATTCCTATTTCATTCTCATTTTTTCTTTTTATAATTGTCATTTTTCCTTATGTATATTCTTTATATCGTCTTCGTCATTATCATGTTCTTGTTCTTGATTTTCTTTTTCTTTTTATTTCATTTGTTTCTTCTATTTTAATTTGTCTTGCCTTGCAACCCAAGCCACACAAGTTAAAGTATGGTAGGTACGTAGTTTGTCTCTGGAAATAGAAATGCGTGAATGTTTGCTACGTGATCTTGTCAGTGATTATTTAAAGTACATTATTGGTGGGTATCGTAGAGCTACAGGTGAGGACACACCAAACACCTGAGTATAAACCCAAGTGATGTAATTCTACTACTGCTAAGGATATACTAAGTACCTGGAAAGTACTCGAGGGCCTGGTCCCAAATTTGCATACTGCGATAACATACATACATGATTCTTCGTGATTTGATTTGCTTACTCTTTCTGTATCACGTTCTCTGCAGGGAGATTATTGTGATAGAATCTTCAGCGCTGGTGACTATTTGATAGAACTAATTTTTTAAAAACCACCTAATGTCACCATCACACGTATGTCCTTCATCACTCTCCAAGAACGTCACCGTCGCCGTTGCCGTTGGTGATCAGTAATAATTGTCCATCATAGTTAAGAAGCGAGTAAATAGGTGAGTACATAACATACTCATTGTAAGGAGTTGCTATGGGCTCGATCATGAGTTTCAAAATTGGCGGGGTCAAGAGCTATTAATCGATTCCCGGAGACAAACCAGTAAGGGCTACTGAGTGAGTTCCCACACTCAAGATACGTGCCTCAGCTAGCCTGTCATAGCTTGTGGAATCAAGTGATTAATGTCCCAAATGTTTGTGCGTCCAGGGCTTGGAAACCGTCCCTTTCTTGTTTGTGTTCTCCTTGGTCGTGGCAGCCAATGATGCATAGGACATGTATGATCGATCACTGTGTGGCCAGGTTGCCGACAGCGGATAGCGTCATTGTAGTGTGTGTTCAGAGAGTGGAAAGCGGATAATGTCATTGTCACGCGGGTCTGGGGCGCTGTAGAAACTGATGATAATTCGATTTGTACTCTTTCTCCGCCTAGGCAGAATTAGTTTTTGGAATTAGTTGAGTGTGTACGCGCCTGATAAAAGTTGGAGCTATATTGACATTGATGGTTGTGAGTTTTGTGTGTACCAACAAGCCTCTGAAGAGGGAACTTGACACGTTCCTCAAACAAGTTTCTGACCAGCCAGGCTGTGGTTCATACGTTGGACTGCGGGCCTTGATTCGCCGGGAGGCCTGGTCTGAGACGGAGTCGCGGAGGAAATGAGGGAGGGGGTTCTTACCCCTGGTAGCATCCTTCAGCCTTCAGGCCTTTAGTTCTCCTTTGTCAGGATTATTCGTTATTTGGCTTGCTCTTTTTTTTCATGTCATATATGTTTTTGCATTTTGTGTGTATGTGTGTGTTTATAATACATTTTTACTTGAATCATTCTTCGCAGACGGCATTAGAATTTGTGAAGTTTGATTACTATGACACAAGTCTTAAGCGACCTGTGAATGTATTAGTGTCCATTTCCTTCAAGTTGTCGGCAGTTATCGTCCTTCTTACTCTTAAAAAAGTTTTATGTAAACAAAGCTGTCCAGGGAGTCGCAGAAACCTGTAGCACGTCCAACTGAATAATTTCATCGTATGTGCTTATAAAGAGCAGACATCAATACTGAATCAAAACGTGAAAACAAATCGATTCATACTATCGAGGAGGCAGGCATCTTACAAGACCTATGGGGTAATCATGCTGGAAAATCTTACATTTAAATAGTATACTAGTATTTTCAGCTTATACAAATTGATAAGTAAAACATATGTACCTATTGCATCATAAGTGCGATGTTGAACCTACTGGCTGCTGTTGCATTAGCAGCATTTACTCCTAAAATGGTTACTATTAATTAACGATTGTCTAAACAAGCAAACCTACCATAACTGAACAAAATACTCAATGTTGTATATGAAATATAAATGGTTTTCTGTTTAAGATTCATTCAGGTTATTTATGGATTTTGTCTCTTCAGTTATGAGAGAAAGATGCCTTGAAGCTGATGAAGGGCTCTTGATCCAAGAAATTTAGAATGTAAATGTAATACAGTTTAGAGCAGTTCATTACTTGATATACGTTTCTTAAGTCTCATCTTATTGACACACACATTGTAATATGCAAAGAAATAGTGTCCATTCACCTGTCAACAGCTTGTGGCTTCCCGGAGTTAGTTGCTGTTAGATTTTAAGCCCGTCGACTACATGGAGAAGGAGGAATTACGGCCAACTCACCCATGCAGTAACATCAAGAATACTGCAGTCTTTAACTTTGGAATTAATGTAAACTTAGTATACGTGTACCTGGATATATGGTGACCTTGGACCTTGGTGGTAGTGACCCAGGGGTCGTGAATGGTGGACCCACAGGGCTCCCAGGATGGTCGTACAGATCACTCAGCCTCAGCCTTGGCCTCGTGTCCGCCACTTATTCTGGTAATTAATGTTTACTGCAGCGCTTAACCCGCCCAATACTATCACAGTTGCGATTTTCTGAGCACATTTTTTCCATCATTGTGTTCTATACCGTTCCCTTATTTTTAAAATTTTAGGCTGTATGTATGTTAGGTTTACCATGCTTAATTTGGTTAAAAATAGCCATTTCATTGTTTTAAAGTGAATTATAAATTATTCATTCACTCAGTTCTTAAATGTCGCCTTTCTATTGCCTTTACATAATTTTTTTCTTATAAACGGTTGCTTAGCCAGTGAGCGGGTCATCAAATGACTAAGAACTGCGTCAGGAATCATATCACCTGCTTTTTTTTTGGTCTCCGTTTCAGTCTCATACGTGAAAATTTAAAAATAATGTTATAATTCTGTATAAAAATTTGACATTGTGGTAAATAATTTTGTAGTAAATGTAGTGTTATTTTGTAATGTGCATGGAAGAGGGTTATTATTTATGGTTTAACAAATGTTGGAAGATATTTTTAAAACTAATATATATAAGTGGATAAAAAGGCTTCAAGGAAGAATATTTGGATTTCTTCCTGAAGCCATTTGAATATTCCACTTCTCCTACCACCCCATCTTTTCATTCTTTTTTTTTTTACCAATAGGTATATTTTATTACATAATATGGTGCAAAAGATTTAAAGAGATACATTGTTGATATAAAGATGGCATATACAGTACACGAGGTGTGAGAGATACATGTCTAGTACATATTGTTACTTGTTTGTCACTGATTATAATGCGAAAATCTCATCCAGCTCCTCAGAGCTGGGGCGCGTGCCCAAAAATACAGCATGCATTACCCCTCTGAACAGCAGCGCTGAGTCGCTGGAACAGAAAACTAGCTGCCCTGGGATCTCTAGTTACCCTGTTGAGTCTTTTGTCCAGCTCCTTGAGGAACTTAGATGCACTCTTTTCCCATGAGCCAAGGGTCTCTGAGCCTATGGGAACAAACATATAATGATGGGCAAGTTCTCCATATTTTCTCGACTTTTGGGACTCCCTGAAGGTGGCAGCTGCCCCTCCTTCCTCCCTTGTGTATTGGAGATAGGTATAAGCCAAGGTTGATGTACATGTGTAGTCCCACACCACCTGCTTGCCGTCTGTCCAGGCTTGAAGGGTGATACCATCTGGACGCTTTTGGCTGCCATCAGATCTGCATAGTTGGGGTGGCTCCCTTACTGCTGGGCATCCGGCTGTTGTGAGGCTCCTCTTGATAATGTTATTAACCTCTTCATGTCTTGCAATCTTTCCCTCGGATTTACGACACACAAGACCATGGTACCCGAACCGGTCTGCTGCTTCACTGCCACAAATACACCTGTGTTCGGCGAGAATAGGGGCGGCAAGTAGAAGGGCAACACCAATGAGGATGGTCTGTGGGTCGAGGCGTGTGGCAAGGAGTTGGGAACAGCTAACAGAATAGGTAAAACGCGAATTTGGCTTAAATAGCAACGCTCTTCTTGGCGAATAAGGAAAGCTAAAATTTGTGTATGCAATAATTTCGCAAAAATCATTCTGAACCTAACGAAGAAATTATATTTCATTGTGTTTGTTTATTATTAAATTATTGTAAACTTATCTAAAATATATTTAGTTGGATTAGGCTAAATTAAATTGCGCTTGTTACAATAAGGTTAGGTAAGTTTTCTAAGCTTCTTTTGGTACAAAATTATTAATTTTTACATTAACTTAAATGAAAAATATATATTTTTAAACGTATAAGAGAAAATTTTAGAAAGGACTTAATTTTAAACGAGTTCTTGCTAATTGACCAATTTTACCTGTTCGGCAGGACATATATATATATAAGGAACATATATTATCCTTTGTAAGCCCCTTGGGGACGTGGGATGGAAGAGAAGGGAAATTGCTTTACATACTTCATTCCTTTGAAATAGAATTTTAAATTTCTGGAGTTACTACTATTGCTGCTGCTGCTAGTGCTGCTGCTGCTGCTGCTGCTAGTGCTGCTGCTGCTGCTGCTGCTAGTGCTGCTAGTGCTGCTGCTTATACTACAAAAACCTAGATATTCCTGATTATACTTGTGTGCTGTTGCATCGGCAGAGTCGGCAAACTATGACGCACATCGCCCCGACCCGCCCCGCCCATGTGCACCTCCGCCCACAGGTTTTTATCCCAAGTAATGGACTGAAATACATTAGTGAGGCTGTTTTTCTACTTTCTCCTCTGTTCACTTGTGAGTTACATTTTTTACTTGTAATCGCTCCATTTTATGTGCAGTTGCACTACTGTATTTCGTTGGTGGTTGGTGGCAATATTCTCACATTAACTCAGAGAAACCACGGAGCGGGTGGGGCTTGAACCCACGGTAAGGAAGTCTTGATAAGATTAACGGACTAGTTACCTCAATCTTCTGATTTTCACTGTTCTTTGTATTGGACTGATGAAGCCACTGTGTGGCGAAACGCTTTCACATTCAAGATACCCAAGGGTTACCTATGTGTCTAATTTATTAAGTCATTAGTTTATCGCATTGTATATCAGTACAAGTTTGCTCGAATTCACGTATTTTGCTGCATATAAGGCGTACAAAAGTATCATAACGGAAAATCAGTAATCATATTCAAGGGCTAGTTACCCGCATAATTAAAAAAAAAAAACAGCATTCTACGTGATGGTTCTGTTGGTTAAACTTTCAAACTGATATATACCAAGTCTCACAGCAGGCCAGGGAAAACCTGAAATTATCGTGAGTAGTGGTGCAGTTAGGGGTAAATAGGGATTCAATTAGCGAGTCATATGTTGTTGTTAGATTATGGCTTTTAACCAGGGAGCGCAGTTTGTCGTTTAGCGGTGGATAAATTAGGCGCAGGGCAGTGTATATGTTCGATGCTGAAAGGTCATTCCTGTGACTACCCATGTGTGCACGACTCAAGGCGCTGTATACCATGGAAAAGTAGATGCAGTGAAAAAACTAGGCTTGCAATAAGTGCACAAAGCATTAAGGGTCCAGGTCTTTATTGAACACCGTCTCTTTAGATATAAGGGAGTGGTTCCTACCTCAGTCTGCCGCAGACTGTCAAGCAGTCGTCGTAAGCTCCTCCCTTTTATATGTGCGGGTTGTGTGTGTATTGTTCCAGTCACGGTATTGTGCCTTTTTTGTTATTTAAGCAGTTGTGGACTGAGACGGGCTGCTGGAGGTACGATCACAATACTCATCGGCAGATAAATAGGTATGTTTCATATTTTTTCCATGATCGTTTATATTTGCAGACATCCTAGGCATGTTACTTTTGTCCCTTATTCAAGAGGGTTTAATTTATTTGGTTGTGTTCCATGAAGAGAGGTTTCGCTTGAGTCAAAATTCGGCAGTGCTGGAGAACAGGTATGGCTATACCGGTAGTACTTAAATAACACATTTGCTCAGTTTAAGACACTTGTTGAGGGAACATTTCATTTCAGGACTGCAGAAACCACTCGTGCCGAAACGTTTAATCACTATATGTTTTCAACTGTGCATTTTGTCTTTACAAAACTAGGCAGTGTCTGGTTTCTGTTCTCGTGTTCTTGCATACATATTTTTTTTCTTTTTGTATGTTCTCGTTTCCTCGTTATATTTTTTGTGTTAAATTTCTGTTAAATGTTGAATAGTTTTGTTTAAAATTCTCTGAGCCTTAATACCTACTCATGAGTGTCTGCGTTGAAAGTCGTAATGCTCTGCATAGTCTTTTTTTTTATATTTATCAGCACAGGTACAGTAGATGCATGATTGTACATTCTTGGTGTTCAGAATGCAGGTGAACACTCAAGTTGAACATCTTTTTCATGTAGTGTATTTAGTAATTTACTTAACTGGGATAGTTTTTTTTTTTAATTGCGCAATTCATTTGTGTAGGTAAGTGGTTATTTGCTGGTAGTTAATTGTCTGCTGTCTGATGGTTACCCGAAAATGCTCTTAAGCATCACCCTGTTGACCTGGTCAGTGAGACTGTTAGTGCTTACTGCACTTAATCCAATTTGAACACCACAACCCGAATACTACTATTGTTGTTAATACTGTCATTGCTGTTATTACTGCTGCTTCTATTATTACTACCACTATTAATATTATTACTACTACTAATTATTACTACTGTTATTACTACTTGTACTATTACTTATACAACTATTACTAATATTAATCGCTGTTTAAGATTGGGTACGGACTCGCCTTTTTGTGTCATGAAACCAATACGTGGCTATCGAGTCACTAGCAAGGCTCAGGTCTCGCTTGTTGCAGTTGCTTTGACGAAGACTAAAGTTACCATTCATTTGTCAGAAGGTGAATGTGTCTGCCGAGAGGCCCCACCCGTGCCTCTCCTTGTTCTTAATTGTTCCCTGGTTGAAAATTATCCTCTCGATTCCTGTTCTCCGCTCCATGGAAATTTTAGCTTTCCTTCCTTTCTGCGTAAAGGGGGTATTTGGCTGTAGCTCTCACCTCCCTCCACTGTGTTTTAAGGTCAGGGGTCCAATGTTTTCCAAGTCTGGGATTTTCTTATTGTCTCGGCTGAGTGTGACCGAAAGTATTAAACAGGTTTATTTTGCATTAACTTGAAAATAATAATAATCAGACATACGACTGAAGGTGTTAATTTTTACACGACTGTAAATGCAAGACGCTTTCGGTTAATTCGAGTGAGTCTGGTCTCTGTAATCGCCTCAACGCACCCAGCTGTACACTGGCACATGTTGACTCTCTAAGACATTTGAAGCAATTTCCTTTCCAATAACTCTGCACGAGAACGTTCCCCAGGTGCTTCCTTATCTGCTCAAAAATTTCGTACTCAGTGCCAGTGGGAAATCTACTTTGAACTCAGAATTGTAAATGGGTCATTTTGCTGGATAAAAATGTCGAACTGCTCAGAGTAGTGATGAAAGACACGTTGCAGAACAAGCTATTATTGGGGTAAAGTTTTTCTTTTTGTTGATAAAGCTCTACAAAGGGAGAAACGGTGATGGGCATCGCAGATGTAATATACACAGACTTTGCAAAAGCCTTCGAAAAGTGCGATCATGGTGAAATAGTGTACAAAATGCGTGTTAAAGGAATAACTTTCTAACTAATATAAAAAAAAGAGTAATGGTAAACAAAATTAAGTAGAAGGCTGCTATAGTGAAAAGGTTGGCATCGCATTCGGCTCACATACGGAGTGTCCGTGGTTCGATCCCTGGCAAGGGTGGAAACGATGGGCATGTTTCCTTACTCCTGCTGCCCCTATTTACCTACCAATAAGTAGGTACCTGGGTGTTATTAAATTGTTGTGGGTGGCATCCTGGTAGGGTGGTAGTATACCATAGATAGGCTTGGGCTTTGAAATGAGCTGAGGTAGAACAGTTCTTAGCCAGTAAAATTTATTTATGTAATAAAAAGCTGTGTTCTACAAGGCACAGTACTTGCCCCTATCCTCTTCCTCATTCGTTTATCAAACATAGAGATGCAAATCATTGCACCGTATCTTCTTTTGAAGACGATACTGAATCTGTATAGGGAGCCGAGTCATCCATTGAGGTCACGATAAATCATCAAACGAATGTAAACCAAGTTTTCCAATGGGTCACGGAAAGCAATATGATGTTTAATGAGAACAAATCTTAGTAACACCGTTATGGAAAACTTAAGAAAGTAATAGCTATAACTTAGCGTTCAACACATTTTAACCACACAAAACAAAAAACTAAAGTGAAAGACTTTGGAGTGATAATGTCAAAGGATCTCACTTTCAAGGATTACAACAGTGTCAGTTGTTCTCTCTATGCTAGAATACTGCTGTACACTAAAGCCCCATTCAAGGCAGGTAAAATAACAGATCTACAGAATGTACTGACAACCTTCACTGCACATGTTACTTTGGTCAAGCACCATAATTATTGGGAACCTTTGACCTGTACTCCCTGGCATGCAGGCGAGACAGATACATCATAATATACACCCGGAAAATCTTAAAGGTACTGATCGTGAATCTGCACACAGAAATCACTCCCTACGAAAGCAGAAGACTAGGCAGACGGTGCAACATACCCTCAATGAAATGTAGGGACGCCATGAGTACACTAAAAAAAAACACAATAACTGTCAGGGGCCAAAGACTGTTCAACAATCTCCCATCATCTTCTTTCAACAAACCGGCCGTGTCCCACAAAGCACGGTGGTCCAAAAAAAAAATAAAAAAGTTTCTCTTTTTAACTTTAGTAATGTATACAGGAGAAGGGGGTTATTAGTCTCTTGCTCCTGGCATTTTAGTCGCCTCTTACGACACGCATGGCTTACGGAGGAAGAATTCTGCTCCACTTTCCCATGGAGAAGTCTCCCATCACATATAAAGGAAATTACCAACAGGCCTTTGGTTATCTTCAAGAGTGAACTATACAGATATTTAAAGTCAATGCCCGACCAGCCGGGCTCTGGTTAGTACGCTGGATTGCGTTCGGCAAGCAGTAATAGCCTGGTTGATAAGGCCCTGATCCACCGGGAGGCCTGGTCGAGGACCGGGCCGCGAGGGCGTTGAACCCCGGAACACCCTCCAGGTAGGTTTATTGGTACATCGTTTCACCCACGAGTAGGCTTTATCAAGTGCATCTAATTTAGAATAAATACTGTAGCGGGTGGAGTGTGTGTAGTGTACTCACCTAATTGTGGTTGCAGGGGTCGATTCATAGCTCCTGGCCCCGCCTCTTCACTGGTCGCTACTAGGTGACTCTCCCTGCTCCATGAGCTTTATCAAACCTCGTTTTAAAACTATGTATGATTCTGCCTTCACTACTTCACTTTCCAGACTATTCCGCTTCCTGAAACTCTATGACTGAAGAAATACTTCCTAACATCCCTTTGACTCATCCGAGTCTTCAACTTCCAATTGTGCCCCCTTGTTTCTGAGTTCCCTCTCTGGAACATCCTGTCACTATCTCCCTTGTCGATTCCCCTCAGTATTTTGTATGTCGTTATCATGTCCCCTCTAACCCTTCTGTCGTGTGTGTGCTCACCTACTCATCTATATGGGGTTGCAGGGGTCGAGTCATAACTCCTGGCCCCGGGGTGTGTGCATTTTAGTTACTATTTTGTCAAAGGCACTTGTGGAAAAGACAGTGGGCCTGTTCGGTGTGTGTGTGTCGTACCTAATAAACTGAACTCCCTTAAAAATTAAACTTTTCCAATTTTTTTTTGGATTGATTGCTAATTTTTTTTTTCATTGACAGTGATATAAAGACATATTTGTGGACCAAAACTAACATATAAACCTTACCTCCCTTAAATTAACGTAATTTGTTTTAGTTAAATTCTGCTATATATACATCATAGGTTAATTTCAATTTGCTTACTATTACGTAAAGTCAACGATATATAATTTTTTCGTACTGCTCAGGTCGATTTCCGCTGATTTATGGCAAAAACAGATTTTCATTCGGCTAATTCGGCAAAGTTCACCCTTGGCAAATAGGTCAAACTGGACGATTCGGCTTAAACTGCTAACATTATATATACATGTCGTGCCGAATAGGTAAACTGCATTTTGGTATAATAGAACTTTTTCTTCCGAACTAAGCAAAAAAATTTGTATTTGAATTTGAATTAAAATATTTGACCTAACGAAAAATATATTTCATTGTGTTTAGATATATTATTAAATTATTGTAAACTTATCTAAAATATATTTAGTTGGATTAGTAAATTAAATTGCTTCTTATAATAAGGTTAGGTAAGTTTTTACGTTCTTTTGGTACAAGATTTTAATTTACATTAACATAAATAAAAGAATATATCTTTTAACGTATAAAGAAAATTTTAGAAAGGACTTAGATTAAATGAGTTCTGCTAATTGATCAGTCTTACCTATTCGGCACGAGAGAGAGAGAGAGAGAGAGAAGAGAGAGAGAAGACAGACAGACAGACAGACAGACAGACAGACAGACAGACAGACAGACAGACAGACACGCACACACACACACACACACACACAGACTCATATATATATATATATATATATTACTCCAGGTTAAGAGGCTATTAACTTCTAGTCCTGGTCATGGACCGAGACGCTGGGGTAAGGGGGTCGGTCATGCCTGGAACCATCAGCTGATAGGTTCTGTGAACTGTGCGTGTCTGTTTAGTATTATTAGGTGAGAGTTTTCATTGTAAACGCATTATTCAGCCGTCGTTAACGCAGGCTAGTCACGCAGCGCCTTATTGTTAATAACTTAAGCTAAGAAGCCTCTACGGTGATTAGCGCATCTTTCCACAGCCTTATTCAGATTTCATTAAGGTGATTATCAACATTATGCCCTCATTTTCTGTGCCAGTCTGCAGACTTTATAACTCTGTGTTCCCTTGATTACATAAAGAGCTACTTGCTGCACATTTCCCCGCTCGTATAATTTCTTGGAAATGAGCTTTTGCGGAGATTGCTGGCCCAGAGCCGTCGTGGGTGGGTAAGGTGTTAGCTTGAGCTACGCCCACACTGTACAACCAACACTGTACAACCCACACTGTACAACCCACACTGTACAACCCACACTGTACAACCCACGCTGTACAACCCACGCTGTACAACCCACGCTTTACAACCCACACTGTACAACCCACGCTTTACAACCCACGCTGTACAACCTACGCTGTACAACCCACGCTGTACAACGCTTACTGCTCTGGGAGATCCGCCTCTTAAGTTATGTTGACTGTCAGGATTAATTTCTTTAATTTTGGAGTTTTCTTCAAGCTGTGAAGGGACTTTTTCTCCACATCATCTTCATGTTGCTCATTCCACTTCTCTCACCCTAAGATTGAAGAATTCTAAACACCCGTGTGACTTAACTTTATTTTTTTCCTTATATGCCCTATTATCTCTGGTTCTTTAATTTCAAAAGTCTATCCCTATTTGTCTTGTATTTCCTACTGAGTAACAATATCTCTGTCATTCTCTTTTCCAAAGTCGTTTAAACATATTTTAGTATTCGTTACAGTCCATCCCCTTGAGTTTCGGTCTTAATTTGATTGCAGACCTCCAATTTTTTAAAGCTTTTGAACATAGTTTACCAGGCGGTAATGATAGTTATCTACTTTACAGTACTTTTGGGTTAAGCAGATTGTTATGCCCTTCATGTTTACTCAGAGTTTTACTCGTTGTTTGCCTTGGTCGAGACTTGAACCACGTTTACTGATGCTGACCTCACCAGCAATATAGTACATCGTCTTGAAACTGTATGGAGTTTGTCTCTTCACTATTTTATACGGTTTCTTAACCACCTTTAGACTGGAGAAATACTGGACTTTAGCTGTTCTGTGGTTCATTTGAGCCTTTTAGTTATCGCTTGTACTATCCCTTGGCCCTGGTTTATACCTCTAGAACAGTCTGTCACATTCTACCCTGTCATTTCTTATAATTTTTGTTATACTGTGTTTCTCTTAAACCTTAGTGTGAAGTCACAGATTTGTATATGGTGGGATCGAGTTTCGACTTATGACTCCGCAGTCTTAGTTTGGTCGACCGGCTTTAATAATTTCTACCTTGTAATATACTAACTTCTTTTAACTAATTACATTAATTTTACAACTGACGAAGCGCTTAACATTTCCATGACTCATCAGACTATTTCTTCCATGTGAATTCATCTTAATATTTTGTGTCGTAATCGTGTTTTCCTTAACCCATTTTGCAAGACTATCCATTCTTCTCGTCTCGAGGACTATTCTAGCTACAAATATCTGTACTTTTTAAGTGAATTTTCACTTCCTTGATTAGATGGTACCTTCTTGCCAGGAACGCTTACTCGATGAACCTGACATAGGCTTCGTGTGATATCCTGAGGAATCCAAGAGGTGGTGGCAGGTGTGATCGTTTTAGGCCGTGTTGCGACCCCTGAACAAGATAATTGGGTCAAATGGTTGACGGGCCATTTGGGCACTGCACGTCCAGTATTACTGGGCTGCAGCGCCCAGTGTGACGTCATAGTTTATGTCAGGGAGGGGAACCTGACAAGAGGTAGTATGATCCACTACTTGACTGAGTAACGTGGTATTCCAGCTTGTCTACTACTCATTCATGTAGTATGGTCCACGACTGCAGTATGGTCTACATTACTGAGCTGTGGATGGCATCAGTGACTGTATCTCAGCTTTGCCATACTTGACTCAGTCTTCTTCCCACCTTTGGTGGCCGCACGACATTACACGGATGGCTTGTGTGGCAGTCATTTAGTCGTGTAACACTGTTCAAAGGGTAAATAACAGCGAAGGCGTTCATGAAACAGGAAAGTGTTTATGAGAAAGCGTGTTATGGCAAAGTGGAAAGGGTGTCAGGTGACATAGTTGAGAAGGTGTCGTGTGACAAGGAGGGCGTGTCATGTGGCACAGAGAAAAGTGAGGTCGTAACACAGAGACAAGGGTGTCTATGCAGACACGGAGACGTAGGCGTGTCATGACGATAAGAAAGGTAGTATCATATGACACGTTGGTAGGGGCATGACTACGTGGGTTGTCACTGGTAAGATGGTTTATCTGTTAAGATGTTGTCTTGTGTGACACTGTTAAGTAAGATGTTGTCTTGTGTGACACTGTTAAGTAAGATGTTGTCTTGTGTGACACTGTTAAGTAAGATGTTGTCTTGTGTGACACTGTTAAGTAAGATGTTGTCTTGTGTGACACTGTTAAGTAAGATGTTGTCTTGTGTGACACTGTTAAGTAAGATGTTGTCTTGTGTGACACTGTTAAGTAAGTTGTTGTCTTGTGTGACACTGTTAAGTAAGATGTTGTCTTGTGTGACACTGTTAAGTAAGATGTTGTCTTGTGTGACACTGTTAAGTAAGATGTTGTCTTGTGTGACACTGTTAAGTAAGATGTTGTCTTGTGTGACACTGTTAAGTAAGTAACTCAGTACAAATATTACGCTTCTTAATATACAAAGATCATGCTTTCGTTTTTATGTGCTATTGTACAGATTGTACTATTCTTTATATAACCTTTTTACTAGTAAAAGAAAATATATATATTTATAAATTAATGTGTGTGTATTTTTAAACCCTGGACAATAACCTTTATTATATTACTGTATTGCAATGTTGGTTATGAGAGCAGTATCCTTTAGATTAACAGGCCGAGTAATCGGATTTGCCCGTAGCTCTCGTAAGTAATATTGTAATAGGCTGTGATTATTATTGTTGGTTTTACTGGAAGTGGTGATGGTGCTGCTGTTGCTTTAAACGTTTTATTTATTTTAGTAAAACTGGATACATCAGCAATGTGATGCTACCGTATTCTATATGATAGTTAAATAGTAGGAATAATAGCTGCTTATATTTCGTGGAAACCTGGTGTATGATACTAACAAGTTAGGGTTCAAGACGCGTTTGGAGTGAACATGTTTCCTAGACAGAAACATATCCATAGTAAAGTGCCATAAGTGTTTGTTCACGAGTCTTGAACCACAGCTGACTGTGTTTACTTATCACAAGATGGATTCATACATAGTGTTGAAATTTATCAGCCTAAGCTGGGAGACTTCAGTAGGGCTTCGTCAGCTACGAGAGCTTCAAAGGTTTCGTTCCAACAGGTCTGGAATTTCTGTTACTTGGGAATTATCTCTCAGGATGGCCAAATCCCATTGTCTTTTGTTCATTAACATCTCAAGGTACACGGACACCTTTTATCCAACACTTGAATGCTTCCAGTAGCTACTAGACATTCATATAGAACTGGAGTTTGCTACCACATTTCCCAGGATGAGACCCAAAAAGGTCGGACAGCACACAGGTGCCTATTTTTTACTGCTAGGTTCTCCATGCCAGGAAATCGAATCCAGGACCTTGCGATTTTGACTCGACTGCTCTCACTAGTGGTTGGTGGTGAGCTCGCCCCCACACCTAAGAGGGTTATGGCCATTGTCTTAAAGGTCTTGTGCTGCTTGTTATGTGTCCGGATATATGTAGGGCGCCGACCTGTGTTCTCTCTAGCTTTTCAGAGGCAGAGAGGGGGGGGGGAATTAGAGGACGTGCGTATACACTTGGGAATATGATATACAGTATATGATAATACATTTAAAGGGGAAGGATGACGATAAAGATGTGAAAAATCATAAACTGGGGAACAAAGAAATCAGTACCTTACTTAAATATTCGCGATATACGTATATGCGACGTGTTAGGTGAACAGCCATTGTATAACATACTTCACTCTCATAATATTGAGATAGTAAAAAGTAGATGCATTGTAAGGAGAATCTCTCTCTCTCTCTGCGGAGAAAACGTTGCAGAGGCAATGAATGTTCAGACTTTTTCAAAAAATAAAATAAATATTTGCTAGAGAAGTATAACGCATCGAGCTAGATCCGAAAGTGTAATACCATGCACTGAAAGAGAGAGAGAACAAAAAGCCATCAGTGAAATTGAAAAAAATATAAAAATTCTGTTGCACTTATGTGAACGCCTATGCGATAAAGCACCTCGAGTGTTGGGCCCTTGTTTAAGGTAAATTCGTGGGGGGGGGGGAGGAATATAATGGGAGTGAAAAAGAACAAAACTGCCAACCGTCTTTCTTTTCTCACTGAAATATGATCTTTGAAATAATCTTAAGTTTCAATCCAGTCGGTTTAAAAGATAAAAATACAATCCGTGATATTATTTTTTGCTAGGCTTTTTAATTACCACTCGAAATTGTTTCTGTGATGTCAGTTTCTTAACATGCCTTATTCTCAGATATATTGTATGTATATTTCCTTATGAGGAAGAAGTCATTTTAAATTTTATTTAAATAAAAATGATTAAGTTTTAAAAATAACTGAGTCAGTATCTTATACCGAGTATGAACAAAACTGAATATGAACAAATTTTAAATGTATGTAAATAATTACGTGTTATGTATTAGAGACAAATTTTTTTTTATTATTAACACATAGGCCGTTTCCCACCAAGGCAGGGTGGCCCGACAAAGAAAAACTTTCATCATTCAGTTCATCACTGTCTTGCCAGAGGCGTGCTTACACTACAGCTACAAAACTGCAACATTAACACCCCTCCTTCAGAGTGCCGGCACCGCACTTCCCATCTCCAGGAATCAAGTCCGGCCTGCCGGTTTCCCTGAAACCCTTCACAAATGTTACCTTGCCTACACTCCAACAGTACGTCAAGTCCTAAAAACCATTTGTCTCCATTCGCTCCTATCTAAAACGCTCACTCACGCTTGCTGGAAGTCCAAGCCCCTTGCACACAAAACTTCCTTTACCCCCTCCCTCCAACCTTTTCTAGGCCGACCCCTACCCCGCATTCCCTCCACTACAGATTTATACACTCTCGAAGTCATTCTTTTTTGTTCCATCCTCTCTATATGTCCAAACCATCTCAACAACCCCTCCTCAGCTCTCTGGATAATAGTTTTGGTAATCCCACACCTCCTCCTAGTCTCCAAACTACGGATTCTCTGCATTATATTCACACCACACATTGCCCTCAGACATGACATCTCCACTGCCTCCAGCCTTCTCCTTGTTGCAACATTCACAACCCATGTCTCACCAAGAGTGTTGGTATAACTATACTTTCATACATTCCCCTCTTTGCTTTCATGGATAAAGTTCTCTGTGTCCACAAGCTCCTCAGTGCACCACTCGCCTTTTTCCCCTCGTTAATTCTATGATTCACCTCATCTTTCATATACCCATCTGCTGACACATCCACTCCCAAATATCTGAACACATTCACCTCCTCCATACTCTCTCCCTCCAATCTGATATCCAATCTTCCGTTATCTATTTTTTTTTATCCTCATCACCTTACTCTTTCCTATATTCACTTTTAATTTCCTTCTTTTACATACCCTACCAAACTCATCCACCAACCTCTGCAACTTCTCTTCAGAATCTCCCAAAAGCAGTGTCATCAGCAAAGAGCAACTGTGACAACTCCCACTTTGTGTTAGATTCTTTATCTTTTAACCCCACACCTCTTGCCAACACCCGAGCATTCACTTCTCTTACAATTCCATCTATAAATATATTGAAGAACCATGATGACATCACACATCCCTGTCTAAGGCCTACTTTTACTGGGAAATAATCTCTCGCCTACATACTCTAACCTGAGCCTCACTATCCTCGTAAAAACTTTTCACCGCTTTCAATAAACTAACTCCTATTCCATACATTTGCAACATCTGCCACATTGCCTCCCAATCCGTGTGAAACATTAAAAATTTGTTAATTTGAAAAGCCCATATTATAAACATAAAATTACGACTTTTCATCAAAAGTTATTTTCCTTTTTTAAGGAAGCCGAAATTTAAACTACCCACCTGCCTACCTATTGTCGATTTCGGATATCATTATCCGTGGAGGTCGATGACAGCGAAGAAGTATGGTAAATACGCAGTTCACTACGTTTTCGGGGAGCCGTTAAACACACTACTTATTAACAACCCATATTAACTTTTCATGAATGTGACCCTACACTCCGCAAACCTTTCTGACATAATCCTGGCCTCTTGACTTTGAAGAAGCCTCTGATGGCATTCCCAGAGTGTTCTGCACCTAGTCTAAACTCATAGTACTCCATATTCATAACATTCAAAACAAAACACAATTACAGACCTTTCATAACAATGGAGATGCTTTAGAAATAGGTATAAACTATAATCTCGTTAACAATACTAATATAGATAAATACACAAATCATTGTACTACATAATATTTTGTATCCATGGATAAAACAGCGAGCTTCAAGCTGATGTAATCCATGTCTTCCAGTGGAATACAAGACTTTGTAACATTTAGCAGTTGAAAATTTAATTAATCTATTATTAGTAAATTGAAGTAAAAACTGGAGTAAGTACAAAATAAAATAAAACCACCCACATCTGAACATTGAGATTACTCCCTACGAGAGTGGAAGGCTCGGTAGATAGTGCAAAATATCCCCAGTGAGAATTAGGGGTGCAACACACACACTAAGAGATAACTCGATAAATGTGAAGGGTCCAATACTTTTCAACACCCTCCCTTCCAGTATTTAGGTAATTACCAACAAACTCTTAGTTATTTTCAAAACAGTTCTTAATTTGTTCATCAATTTCTGATCAGCCATGCTAAGGTGTGTACGTTGGACTGTGCGCGGCTAGCACCAACACTTTGCTTGAATACGTCCTCAACCAGGCGTCCTGGTCTGGGACTGGGCAGCATTGGCGACAACTCTCAAGTAATCAGCAGACAGACAACAGGAATAGAGTAAAAGCAGATTGTATTTAATGTGGGGTAACCATATCTAAAGATGTTTTATTACAGAAAGTGTTTAAGACATCTATGTTCTGTATACTGTAATATTGCTGTGTACTAACAACTCCATATAAGACTGGTGAGAATATAACGTTTAAAATCTTACACTCCAAATATATATTAAGTGAAGCATCTAGATTAATGGTAGTTCGTGAGTCAATCAAACTTTTGTCTTTAGTGCAGGCAAGAAAAATATAGTTTGTGCGTTGAAAATCCTGGAGAATCCTAGAGTGATTGCTTCCAAATCTGCACATTGAAGTTACCGCTTGCAACAGCGGACGGCGTAATAGATTGCATAAATACATCCAGTGACAAGCTTAGTTGTAATACACTAAGCGACAGTTCAATCGCTTACTGAATTTGCATCACCCTCATGTTAAAGTTAAGGGGACTTACCAGCAGGCCCCTCACTGTTTTCAACAGAAAACTGACACATTCTTTGAAACTTTTCATCATCAGCTGTTGGACTTGTGCCACAAATACCAAGAACTTGAACAATTAGGCTACTACTCGGGAGGCTCATCTGGTCTCGAACCGAGGTGCGGGAGGCGATGATCCCTACCAACATCTTTAGGTAGAACGGTAAACACAAGTACAAGCCTTCACTGTAAACGAGGTTCCGCGTGAACTATCGCCGGGTTTATGGAAGCTACACCAAAATTTAAGACTAAATCCTTTGCTGATGGCCGGGGGGGAGGGAAAGGAGGGTGAAGTCAGAAGAGGCAAGAGGAGGTGTGTGCCAGGCTGAAGGCGAAGGTAAGGGAAAGTGTGTGCCAGGCTGAAGGCGAAGGTAAGGGAAGGTGTGTGCCAGGCTGAAGGCGAAGGTAAGGGAAGGTGTGTGCCAGGCTGAAGGCGAAGGTAAGGGAAAGTGTGTGCCAGGCTGAAGGCGAAGGTAAGGGAAGGTGTGTGCCAGGCTGAAGGCGAAGGTAAGGGAAGGTGTGTGCCAAGCTGAAGGCGAAGGTAAGGGAAGGTGTGTGCCAGGCTGAAGGCGAAGGTAAGGGAAGGTGTGTGCCAGGCTGAAGGCGAAGGTAAGGGAAGGTGTGTGCCAGGCTGAAGGCGAAGGTAAGGGAAGGTGTGTGCCAGGCTGAAGGCGAAGGTAAGGGAAGGTGTGTGCCAGGCTGAAGGCGAAGGTAAGGGAAGGTGTGTGCCAGGCTGAAGGCGAAGGTAAGGTAAGGTGTGTGCCAGGCTGAAGGCGAAGGTAAGGTAAGGTGTGTGCCAGGCTGAAGGCGAAGGTAAGGGAAGGAGTGTGCCAGGCTGAAGGCGAAGGTAAGGGAAGGAGTGTGCCAGGCTGAAGGCGAAGGTAAGGTAAGGTGTGTGCCAGGCTGAAGGCGAAGGTAAGGGAAGGAGTGTGCCTGGCTGAAGGCGAAGGTAAGGGAAGGAGTGTGCCAGGCTGAAGGCGAAGGTAAGGGAAGGAGTGTGCCAGGCTGAAGGCGAAGGTAAGGGAAGGAGTGTGCCAGGCTGAAGGCGAAGGTAAGGGAAGGAGTATGCCAGGCAGGGAAGGAACCGAAGAAGGAAGAGGTTAATAAAAACAATGGCAGGGAAGGGACCGAAGAAAGGGCGAGGTCAATAAAGATAAGGGAAGCTGTGTGTCAGGCAGGGAAGAGGCAGGGGCAAGGGATGGAAGGAGGGAGAAGTCAACAAAGGTAAGACAGGAGTGTACTGGCAGGGAAGGGACCTGGGAAAGAACTGGAGGCGGGAGAGGTCAATAGAGGTGCGCCTGGCTGCTTCACATCCTCCCGATAGTTCTGAGAATAGTTTACACAAGTTTGAAATGATACATAGCATTGTGTATTGTTCTCTTACTCAATATAATCGATGAAACTCGTCCTGCGTGAAACGGTGTCTACGGCAATGATTTTACATTATATAATAACTAATAAAACTAGAAATAAAAATTAAAACGAAGGGGAAACATAACAGGTTCTTTAAAAATATTCGTTATCAACTGGGCTTTAGTTCCTGCAATAGAATGTGAACTACAAGAAGTAACATTCTGGCTGATCACGTAATTAACGAGGAAGCTTGGTCAGAACCCTACAAGTGGGACACTTTGATTCCCGCAACCATTTGTATGTGTAGGTAGTCTTGTGACAAAAACTTAAAATGATCAGTGAGAGAGAGAGAGAGAGAGCGAAGGATGGAGGAAGTGAAGGAGGAAGAGGGGGATGGAGGAAGTGAAGGAGGAAGAGGGGGATGGAGGAAGTGAAGGAGGAAGAGGGGGATGGATGGATGTGGATGGGGGAGGTTAGTTCACTTGGACAAACTTTTCCAAAACCAGGCTTCGAGTTATGAAAGTATTAATTAATTCTGAGTTAGAAGAGATAAAATCAGGATGCTTATAGGTTCTTTCGAGACAGAAAAAGCTTAACACGAGTGTGAGAAAGTAAAGAGAAGTTTTGTCGTGTATTTATACGTGGATTATATTGGAGATGATGGTAATGAGAATGAGATTGACTGATGAAGGTGGTGATGGTGATGGGAGACCAGGCAGACGGTGCAAAATACTCCAAATGGAATGCAAGGGTGCAACACGTACGGAGAGATAATAAGCACAAATTACCCAAGGCTTTTCAACACTTTCTTTTCATATATAACTACACTGAATACCTGGAGTCTGCCTGGAGGGTATTCCGGGTGTCAACGCCCCCGAGGCCCAGTCCTTGACCAGGCCTCCCGATGAATCAAGGCCTAATCAACCAGGCTGTTACTACTGAACGCACGTAATCAAACGTAAGAGCCACAGCCCGGCTGATCGGGTACTGATTTTAGGTATCTGTCCAGCTCTCTCTTTTAGGCTGCCAGGGTTATTTTAGTAATTCCCCTTATGCCTGGTGGGAGGCTGTTCAACAGTCTTGGACCCCGGACACTTATTGTGTTTTCTCTTAGCGTACTCATGGCGCCTCTACTTTTCATTGGGGAGGGGGAGGATTATATTGCACCGTCTGCCAAGCCTTTTGCTTTCGTAGGGAGTGATTTCTGAGTGCAGATTTGGGACCAGTCCGTCTAGGATTCTCCAGGTGTAGATTATGATGCATCTCTCTCGCCTGCGCTCCAGTGAGTACAGGTCAAGTGACTCCAAGCATTCCCAGCAATTTAAGTATTTAACGGAACTTAGATGTGCAGTTTATAAAGGTTCTCTGTACATGCTCTAGGTCTTCGATTTCACCTGCCTTGAATGGAACTGTTAGTGTACAGAAGTATTCCAACCTAGAGAGAACAGGTGATTTAAAAAGGATCATCATTAGCATGACATCCTTTGTTTTGAAAATTCTCATTATATGTCCTATCATTTTCCTTGCCAAGAGAGAACTTTAAGGGCTCCTGATCACCCGAGCTTTGGTACTTACGTTGGAATGTGTGTTGCTGTCATCAGTAGCCTGATTGATCAGGCCATCAACCTGGGATTGGGCCTCGAAGGCAATGACTCCCGGAACTATCAACAGATGGTAGTGACGGTGATAATGGTCAATCTACCTCTTATTTAGCTGTTTATAGTTCCACTGGTCATTTCCCTCGTTATCTTGTCTCAGAACCCGGCGGCTTTGTTGATGACCTGAACATTTAGACTTATGGTGTTGATTTTCCTTATACTTGGAAGGAGGGTTTTAAAAAATCTTTTAAGCCGTAGTGGGAAGAGTAGTGATGTGTGATGGAATTAACAATGAACAGTGAAGATGGGGATGATAACTGTTAATAATGATGAGCATGTAAATTATGGTGATAATGCCGGGTAATATCAGAAATTAATTCGGTGATGATTTTAACGATGTAGAAAACGACTGATGAAATGTGAAAAATGAGTCATGAGATCAGCATCGCGTGTTGACACCTGGTTGGTTACCGTCACATCCCCAGTAGAACTTTAGCGAGCAGTATTAGCTGTGAATTAGTCAAGCTAACTCGTAAGCCGAGGCGGGTAATATTAACTTTGAGAAGACGTTGATAATTTGGGATGAATTAAGACAGTGACAAATTCTGATTAAGTTTTGTTTTCAAAGAAATTACGCAGGTGTAGGATAGGTTTGTGTTAGTTGTGTGCACTGTCAGATTAGTCTTGATCCAGTTAATGTTTATAATGGAGAGTTTACACAGTTATTGTAGTTAGACTATTCTGTTGAAAGTATGTAACGGTACGTTATCTGAAGATAGAAAGTGAGATAGAAGGGACATGAGAGATAAAGTAAGCGAAACGAAGTCGAGCAAGATAGAGGGGAAGGCAAGCTAGAGAGAGAACACTAATACTGTGAGAGAGGTCGTGAGCGCTCGCTGGCGCTCATGAACAAGGTTTTAAATGTAAACAGCTAGACCATTACAGACACGATTAACGTCAAAAACATACGGAGGAAGGTTGTAAATTACAGCGGGAGTTGCAAGTAAAACCTGAGAGTGGGGGTGACGCTCAGGTGTTTTATCCACCAGTCATTTTCTCCCTCCTTGCACACGTATACAGTTCTTGTACTCTCTCTCCCGTTTGTATTTGCCAGTTTGAGTTTGTTGGGGGTTGAGTCTCCGCGCCTGATCACGCTCCTAGACTAGTTTGATCGGTATTTATGGTTTTTGGCCTCGTAGACTTTTATCATCTACCACTGAAACTCAGTATTGAATTTACCTACCACATCCATCTCGTTCCACTTTTCATCCACCATGAGACTAAAGAAATATTTCCTAGTACCCCCTGTAGCTCATCTTTGTTTTCGGCTTCCTCTTGTCCAGAATCAAATAATGTAATCTTTCCAGCACTATTATTTCCTCTTAAAATTGTGTACGTCATAATCATGTCTCCGGTAGATGTTGTCTCCGTCAAGGTCGTCATTTTCAGGTCTTTCAACATCACAGGTCTACTACCAGACTTGCTTTTATATCCTCTGGTAGGACATTTATATGAGTTTAGGAATAGTAGTAGTTCCAGTCAGTCATTACTCTTTTGAGTGTTAGTTGATTAGGAATAAGCTGAACCTTGGCTGGGGACGAATGAGCGACGGCTGTATTAGTTGAATAGCAGTACGATAAATTGAGCGCCGGCTGGGTATGATTGAGACGCTTGGGTGTTAGCTGAGTAGGAATAGTATAAGCGCTAACTGGTTACGAAGGTATGGCCCAGGCATCTGAACAAGAGTATCCCAGAAAGTATCAACATGAATCGCAGAAATGAGGTATGGTGGGACAGCTGGTGGGCTGTGGAAAGACTTATTAGCCGAATCTAATGGTTATAATCATAACCATATTTTTTGAAGGGGTGGACCGGTAAGGCAGCAGAAGGCCTCGGTCGGATGACCAAAAGCTCCAGCTGCGGGTCATCATATGACTAAGACTCGCGTCAGGAAACACTTGTCTTGTTCCTGACAAACCTTACCTAACCTAACCTGATAAGCCGAGGTGGGCAGGCACGAGTAACCAAAGGAAAATATACATTGTAAGACTTGTGATCTGCTTGATGGAAAAGGAATGGTAAGGGAATTACGAAGATGGAGGAGATAATGAATGATAGAGATGAGCTAGAGAGAATAACCTGAAGGAAGTTGTGAGATGCTTTGCAAATGGACCAAGTTATGATGAATTACAATGCCAGCAAGGGGCAAAAAAATAATGGGGAAAGTAAATGAGGAAGAGAAATTTACTTAGAAATAGATAAAGGTAGTATAATATGAGAAAGAAAGCTGAAAAGCAAAAAACATAATTATTAAGACGGAAAGGTAAAAAGTTGAAAATTACAGCCGAGATACTTTGAGAGCGTGAAACATCGCCGGTTCTTTCAGGAAGTTATGTATGTCAGTGAGCAGTTACGTATATCACTGAGAGACCAGGAAAAGTTGTAGACAGAGAGAGAGAAGGAGGAAACTACTTGAACCCTGGGATAGAGATGGAGGGTACTCTCCAGCTGAGCTGATTATGGCACCAGTAACGTATACTAATTATGCCTCGACAAAGCAAACTCTTGATGGGTATGAATTCCAAGAATTCTTGTTGAGTTACATGGGTTTTGTACTCGTCTATTTATTTGCCGAGATCGAGTCTTCGTTGTTCGTCATTACTGGGTTCTGACTTCTTGAATCCTGTCAGACTCCAAGCTGTGCTTGCAGTTTGCAAGTCCCCTTCCACATGTACGTCATTTCACTTCCCAATCACCTGAGAATTTAGGTGTTGTGGTATAGGGTAGTTGTAATAGGCGTCACAACCCGGGAATCAGGCTGTGCGGCCAGCGTTGGCCTGCGAGCAGCAAGCACCAACAACTTGCTGATTTGGTCATCTCCGTGAATTCACCATATTTAAAATGTGTTACATTAAATGTAGTATATTCTAAACGCGCATTTATTTTCAAGCAGCACTGCATTTACCTTAGGCTACCTTTAAAACATTGCTCTTCAAAGACAAAGGGATTTCCTTTGCAATAACATTACATTGAAAACATTTTCATATCTCAAAGCAGAATTGAATATAAAATGGCCATTCTTTTAAATTCTTAAACGAAAGTGTTACTCGTCAGAATAAATATAACAGTATTGTGGCTGTAGCAATTTACAATTCACAAATTGAAAATGGAAATAAGACGTATCAGTATGTCTTTGCTACTTAATAAATAGTGGTTTAGGAGAGACCATATCGTCTACTAGTTTCCATTTCTAGCTTGTATCTGAATTTGTGCACGTGTCTTCTATTTTCTGTCATCTGCTCAGATGTAGGATTTAAGACATTTTTGAGGAAGGAGAGCACAGAATAGCAATATTTCATATTATTGCAGCATACGTCTTTGTAATTTGGAATCACATAGCTTTTCCTTTTCAAAGTATATCTAAATTGTTATTAGCGGATTTTCTAAAATAGAAGAGGGACTGTCAGACACACTTTGGTAATGAAATGGTACATGTTTTGGGCTTTGGCCGAAATTAGGACACACACAGCCTAAATTTTAATTCAAACCTTCCATTAAAAAGCTCCAGCTTTGAAGGTAAACCGAAGAGCATTCTCTTGTTGTATCAGAGAGAACAGTATCCTGAAAATAGGGAAGTCTATCCTCATTATATTTAAAACACGATTTTTTTCAGTTTTCTATTCACATATTTTATTCAAATTCTTTACAATCCTATGCAAAAAAGATATTTTGTTTTTATTTGTTAAGAAAATCCAATTGAATAAAAGTGCTTAAAAAATGGTAAAATGGCAAATACTCCAATACAAAAATACTGTCAGTTATGATACACCAGTATTTAAGGTTTGAAGCCGAGCATAGGAGCATTGTCTAGGTATTACATGGGAAACACTTTATTTAAAGTAGCAAATTAAAATTTTCAGGGCTCAAAATGAGTGGCAAGCTTAGTTTTAATAAAAGCTTGAAACTGATCAGGAAAAACATTCTCCAGTAATTGATCTGATTCCAACGGTTGGCAAAGTTGGAAAAGTTCAGATTCAGGAAGGATATAGGAAAGCACTGGTTTGGTAATAGATTTGTGGATGAGTGGAACAAACTCCCGAGTACCGTCATAGAGGCTGGGACGTTGTGTTGTTTTAAAAATAGGTTAGATAAATACATGAGTGGGTGTGGGTGGGTGTGAGTTAGACCTGACTAGCTTGTGGTACTAGGTCAGATGCCGTACTAATTCCTTAAGTGGAAGTGACCTGACTACCTGTAGTTTACCTGGGGAGGGTTAAATCCAGGTGGTCGGCTAGATAAATATATGAGTGGGTGCGGGTGGGTGTGAGTTGGTCCTGACTAGATTGTGCCACTAGGCCAGTTGCCGTGTTCCTTCCTTAAGTGAATGTAACCTGACCTGGCTGGGTCGGGGCATTGGCTTAAGCCGGTTGGAGACTTGGACGTGCCTCGCATGGGCCAGTAGGCCTGCTGCAGTGTTCCTTCTTTCTTATGTTCTTATGATTCCACGTTTTTAACAATTTTAAGAAAAATTTCAACTTTGCATCTATCGAGACTGTACTTGAGGGGATCATCCTTCTTAAAGAGTCTCTCATCCTTAATATTTTGAAGCCAGTCAGAAGTATTCTTTAGTTATTCAATTGTGACTTTCCATCCAACAACAGCACGAACCTTGCTTTCAGGAAGCCACACTAGTGGTGAAAATTTGAAGGAGCTCTGATGAGTCATTCTCTAGTCATGACGTGCATTCCAAGCTTTTTTTTTTAACTGGTTTGCTATGTTGACAGATTTGCGTGGACACAGTCCATTAAGTATTGAAACAGTTCAGAAGAGGTAACTTGAGATTTATTTAAATGACTTATCGGGAATAAATGTTGAAAATTGATCAGAGAAAGTTGCAGTCTGGTTATTGTATAGTTACTATAAGCATTAATATTTGTGGTTTCAATATAAGCTAACCATATTTCACATTATTTTGCACACAAAATGGGCATATATACACTTTAACACTTGAATATCACTCTCCGCCGTCGTCGCAGTAGGAGGAGCCTGTTTTTGAATGTTGGAAATTCTCTGCCACTGAGGATTTTGGAAGTTATCCCAGACATTCCAGTGTTTCTGGGAATGGGATTAACAACTTTGGTCAGAGTGCACTTGCACAAGCCACATCTTCCAAGAATCTGGACTTGGTTACCGTATATAAAACGTTGACAATTTGAAGATGATCGAGCTAGATCTTCTCAAGTTATGTGCGGAATAAACACGATTAGTTGGAAGGAAAAATAAAGGGCAAACTAATTTTGGCAACCTCTTTGGTGATACATAATAATCTCACATTTTATTTCAAAAGCTTAGTGTATGTACTTTTTTTTAAATCCCTTCTGCCAACATTAGTAAGGCATTATTTCTTTTTCCTCTCAACCTGCAACATAATCTCTCAACAGACTACCTCCCACTTATTTTATTTTTAGTCAATTTTTTCATAATATATCGTACCTATATTTAAATTAAAAATCTCATTTAAAAAGGTTGCGTCGGTATCTACTATATCTCATCTTTTAAAGTACCGGCTGATTTCGGTGGTATGGGTATCGGCCTGAAATTAAGTATCGGTATCTGCAAAAATTTTGGTATCGTCCCATCCCCAGTAGTGGTCATTTTCCTTCTGGTCGTTTTTATGGCAGTTAGGATGAGCTGCTCAAGTTTCTCCTTGCAGCCCATTTCGCGCAGTATTATCGTCTACATCCTGCTTGCCTACTCTAAAATGTCATTATTGTACTGGCCATTTTTTCTGGACACGCTCTGTGAGCTTGATGAACCTGAAGTAAACAATAATTTTACAAATTATAAAACTTGGATACACCGTGTTTTTTGTAACAATGCAATTTGTGTTATTTTGATGAATCCTTCATTTGCTGGTGTCAGTTTTGTTTATTGGTTTCTTTCGTAGTGTCCAGTTTTACCAACTTGAAAAAAGTCTAAACTTGGATATCCTCCGCGTGGGCGCACGTGTAGACGTTAATAAGCTTAAAGTTTTACTTTTTTTTTAACTGGCTGGGTTTAATGAGATTATTTTTAGTGTTGCAACTCGCCCCCTCTCTAGTTAATAATATGAACCAGAGAGGATGCGTATTGCTGTTCGTGTGTGGTTGGGGTGGAGAGAAGTAAGGTGTGGGGAGAGTGCGTTGGGAGTGCTGTTCGTGTGTGGATGGGGACGAGAGAGGTAAGCTGTGGGGAGATTGGATGTTTGCAGGGGATTGGGTTAAAAAAAACTGAGGTTTGAGTGGGCTGATGGCAGGAGATTGTATAAAGTGTTAAGGAGAAAGAGCCCGCATACACTAGTTATTTGACAGTCATTAAGAGCCTCACTCCACAGAGGTGACAGTAAAGGGATCGCAATAAACTATAGATTGATAGCACGGATGCCCGACATTAGTATCTTTGAGAAAGTTCGATGAAGGAAGATTTTCTAAACGGAATCACAGCAGGTGCACACCCCAGGACAACATGGGTTTAGAGCTGGTCCGTCCTGGACCATTGTCAAATTGCAACTGAGTTTAGAGGCAGAGAAACCCAGAAGACAGAATGGGGGAAGGGAAGATGAGCACCGTAGTAGTAGTAGTAACCCAGCAGCAGGAGCCAGTAGTAGTAGTAATAGTAATGGGGAAGTAGTAGTGATAAGGGCAAAACAAGTTTTAGAAGTAATAGAGGAGTCTTCGGTGCCCGGTCCCAGACCAGGCCTCCCGTTGGTTCACCTGATTAACCAGGTTAGCCGCACAAAGTCCAACATATGCACTACAGCCTGGCTGATCGGGCACTGACTTTAGAAACTTATCCACCTCTTTCTTGAAGACAGGTGACCTCAGACCAGGTCTCCCTGTGTATGGCCTGATCAACCAAGCTGTTGGTGTTAGCGCTTCCTTATTTTCCAATAACTTTCACATATAAATTTCCACGGAAAGGAAACGATGTTATGGTGGTGAGGGAGAGGAACTGTTTTTTTTTTAAGTTTCAGATAAATAAATTGAATGAATTGAATGTGGTGCTAACAGTGAACTGCGTGCTACTAACACTGACTGACTGTTTGAACAGATCATAAACCAAGTGAGCGATCACCTCTAGCCCTGGTGTAGACAACAGGTAAGTAAACAACAAGTGTCAGTAATACATACTTTTTCGAATAGGTATTTTAAGTCTCAAGAGACCAGCAACCAGTAATGCCGGTGGGGCCAGATTCGACCCTCGTAAACACAAATCGACGAGTACAGATCAGGGAAAACTCTTGCCAGCGTGCGCACATATCATCTCTGGCAGGCAGGGTAAAGGGGAAAAGATGGTGCATAAAAATTCCAGTGTTATGGACCACATCTCTGGCACGACGTAAATCGCATCAGCAGCTCCTGCATCTCTCTCTCTCTCTGACTGTGGTGGTGTCAGTGGTAGCGCGCTACCACAGGAAATACGAGAACCAACTTCCATGGCCTCCTCATTTTCATCCTCATTCTCTTCCTCCGCTTTCTCTCTTTTTTTTATCCTCTCTCCACTTTTCTCAACCTCGCTCCTTTCTCAAATTGATTCTCCTCCTCTTCCTCCTCCTCCTTGTTCAATGCTCGCAATATAAGATTGACGAGATTTTCTTCGGTTCTGGAAGCGCGAAGATCAGGTGATTTAAGTATACTACAGAACAGCTGTTGTGTTGGAATGGTTTTGTAGGATTATTCATGTATGTGGGTGTAGGAAGGACGAGGGATCTTCACTCATTTTCCAGAATATGAGGGCCAGTTTTATAGTTTCAGGTGAACACTATATAACTCATCGACTGAAAAACCCGTATCCTGGCTCTTTGGGACCGGGCCCCGGAGGCGTTGTCCCGGAAACATCCTTCAGGTATCCTTCAGGTTCTCAAGACTTCCAGCTTATGACACTGTTTGAGGGTCAGGGTGGGGCCTATGACATTGTGAGAGGGCCAAGGTGGGGCTATGAAACTGAAAGGGCCAAGGTGGGGCTATGAAACTGAAAGGGCCAAGGTGGGGGCTATCACATTGAGAAGGCCAGGGTGGGGGCTATGACACTGAGAAGGCCAGGGTAGGGGCTATGACAGCGGGTTTTTTTCGTCGATGACTTTTATATATATTAGTGGTACCTTGGTGCTAGTGAGCGGCAGTTGATCCTCGTATTCGCTAGTCACTGGAGGACCCCTGCGAGTTTAGCACTTCTTAACTATAACACTGGTCAACTCTCATTTTCGGGTTAATGATATTACAACGATTTTAGGGTAAGTTTGTGGTGCTGATTCCGAATATGTCATCGGTTTTGCTTTATTGCCTCTAGTTTTTGATAAATTTGATATCCCATTGAAAAACATAAGCGACGTGAAAAATATATTGATCAGGCTGGGCTAACTTACAAATGGCACTGAAATTATTTTTTTAGATCATGGAAAAGTCAAATCATGTAATACATATTAGCACTTTATTCAGTTAAGATAATTCAGATACCACTAATTACTGCATATGAAACTGTTGTTTGTACGATTGTGTTGGTCATCAGCACAGTTTAGTTGAGTGAGTAATTGCAAGAGATGCATATTGATTACCATTGTGCAATAAGACGCATTTCAAGCTTCTAATGGACTGTCTATAACAAGCCGCCTATCTCCTGGTCGATATTCAAGTCCCATTCGAGGAAGAAATCCAGGGGTGTTATTGCAGTAGACAAGTTCATCTTGGCTGAAGTAAGGAAGGAGTTCATCCTCTCTTGTCCGATAAGCTGTTATTTTAACTTCTTGTTGTAGACTGTTCGTTTCTTTTAGTCTGGATGCTAAAAGTTCAGATGCTTGCTTTGACAGACGGAAGTCACGTATCAGATCATTGAGTTCTTGGGAGAACTGCTGGGGTATTGAAATGCTTACTTCATATTCACTTCCACTGCTATCACCTGCGTTACATCATAAACCTTGAGTTTCTTCAACATCTGACAACGGAAGGTCAGGCAGTGTTGTAAACACTGGTGATTCCAAATCAGGATATTTCCACTTGACTTTCTTGTGTCGATTGAAACCTTTCACATTCACCATACTAAATAACGTGGTAGTTTTCCGACTCTCTTCACACCATAGGCACACCCAAGTTTAAGATTTTCCTTTGCCTATTTTTCTACTGTCATAATCATTTTACACAGGTTTTGCAGACCATATGGGGAGCCCAAGACTTGTTCTCCAAGCGCCACTCCAAAATAAGCAAGATAAGCTTGTTTTACAAAATCTGTGATGTCTTTGATTTTGCAAAGAGTATTCTCCACAGATGTAGCAAATGCAGTGGGATTGTTTAAGCAGACTCTTCGTGAAGAACTCATGTTTATCTGGAAAAAATAACAAAATAAAGGTTACAATATTGTCATGTGGTTGTTGTTGATACAACTCCTTTCGTTAAATATTAAATAATTTAAAAATATAATTCTAATCTCTATTAAAACAATTTGTTTATGCAAATTGTCACTACATATACACACGCGTTATGGCCAAGTTCCCAGTTAATGAAGGGTAAGTATGCAATATCTCACAAATTAGAGACAATTTGAAAAATCTACTGCCATTTTCGAATTCAGCAACCACAAAATGCCCTAAATACCTTCAAATATCTTTGGCAACGATTTTTTTTGTTGACCAGTGTAATAATAATAATGAAATATATTGAGCGTGTTGTACTATGAATAATTTACAAATAAGAAAGTGGGTGTAAGATGGTTGGCAATGATGACGGAGCCTAAAGGAAGCGAGGGATCCTAGTGGAGGGTCTTCGTCCTGACACTGGGAACACAGCATAAAGCACCATTTTTACCCCCCCCCCAATTTTTATTGGACGCCCCTTAACAAAAGAGAGTTGATGGGTTATTACAGGTGATAGAGAGGAAACGTTGCTCGCTTGTGTACGTTACAATGGAGGAGGGAGGGAGAGAGGAAAAGATAGAGGGGAGGAGGGAGTTAGAAGAGTGGGGTAGAGTGAGAGATAGAGAAGGATGAGATAGGAGGTAGTTGAGAGATACGAGAAAGAAGGTAGTGGGAGAAAGGGACGGGAGATACATGAGAAAGGAGGTAGTGGGAGAGAAGCAAGGGAAGAAAGGAGGGGGGAAGTTTGTAAGAATGGGACTCTTGGGAACAAGGCCAAAGAATCACAGTTTATGTTCATGGTAGACGCACCAACTGTGGGATTGTCTCTGGCCTCACGTTGGCCTTTATTATGCTGTATTAGAAACACATTTTATCAATACACGGACGCCACAGAAAAGTATGAGCATAATGAACGAGATCTCTTGAAAGACTGTTGGATGAGTGGCTCGCAGCAGCTCATTCTTTCACTATTAGTGATATTCGTTCAGATATGAACGTTTTTTAATTATGCTCAGCCGCCGCGTTACCAAACGTGTCTCCGCCGCTTGTTATTTCTTTATTTGCTGCTGAATATACGACCTAACCTAATCTAACTGAATATAACCTAACAACTTAAATAAGTGTAAGTTTAGTGGAAACGAGTAAGACACCAGTTGGGTATCTTTATTGCTGATACGTTTTTTTCCTCTGCTGGCGAAGAATTCTCTAATAAAAAACATTGGTATTTTGAAGATATTAACGAGAAACGTAAAGAAATGGTGATCAGAAAATTAGCGTAGTAAAAAGAAGAATATGTTGTGGAGGGTGATGGGTGTGCAGCGGTACCATGACATGTTTGTTCCCTGGCTCTTGATAAAATCTATAAATGGTTGGATATTCCTGGTGTAAAATACAACGTTTGTGAGACTTCCTGGAAAACCCTCCACCATGTATATCATTTTTTTTTGGTGCCTTGATGCTGGGACTTTTGTAGGCGGAGGAGGAGGGTTGTAAGGGCGTAGGGAGGAATAGGAAAAAAAAGTAAAATAGTGTGAGCACGTTAGTGAGAATCTGTGAAAGTCCGTGAGTGCATGAACTGAAGGTGGGAGAGTGTGAGGGTACGTGTGTGGGAGATTACTTAGAGAGTGAATGCGAGTGAGAGCACGCACGCAAGTGTGTGTGTGTGTGTGTGTGTGTGAGAGAGAGAGAGAGAGAGAGAGAGAGATTGATTAATTGATTGATTGATTGATTGATTGATTGAGATTGAGATTATAAACTAATTTGGAAGTGCGGGCGAATATTAAAGTGCACTCATATGAGCATTTAATAAAAAAAATTGTCCGTCATTCTTTGTGCGTCCTTCGTACCTTGGTGACACGTTATGTAGTAATAGATCATTTGGAGGATTATGGGCGGATGAGTTGGCCGATTGGCGAGGAAAATTATTTTGATAAGTTTTTGGTTAGTGCATATGACAGCTTCACTCGTTCTACTACATGAAAATATAAAAACTTTTACCGAGATGAGTGTTTCAGACATATAATCATTGGTAGCTCTCACACATTTGTGAATGAAATAGGAACACGTCTGTGGGTGGGTGTGGGTGGGAGTGTGGGTGTGGATATGGATGTGGGTGGCTGGGCGTCAGAGGGAGGAGGATGTGAAGGTGATTGCTCCTGTTTTTTTTATTATTTTCCCCTTTCTCTTAGTTCATTTCTCGTACAATCATATCTATGGAAATATAAGCATCCCTCACGTGTTGTTTAGAAATATATATTTAAATATTTGTTTCTTTTGTAGGTAAGTTGCCGGCGAGCGAGAAGTTCTACAAAATGTATGTATGCTAAGACTGTTTAAATACTGAATAATGTAGACTTATTACATGTAAACACCGAGGTGGGTTTTCTAGGGTAGTGAGAGAGCACCAGGAGGCACCGCGCCTCTGGCTGGTGTGACAAATATCTACTAGACTCTGACCTCCCGGGATATTTCACACTACTGAAGTGTGATGAAGCTTCCATCATCTCATTTAACTGTGACTGATTTAGAGGGATCTTTCACCTTCGCAGCCCGGCCTAAGCTCAGGCTTCCTTGTAATATACTGGTCAACCCACCTTTTGTACTATCGGCTCGGACCCCCATTTACCCATCTAAACCAGGCAGATCTTCGTCTAACTCATTCTACATTTCAAATACCATGAATTTGAAGACGTACTTTGACATACGTATGTCTCATCTGTGTCTTTGCCTTGCGACTGTGGCTCCTTGTCCACGATATCTTTTTTTTTTTTAATTGCCTGTCCGTCTCCTCTTTCGATGTCTCGTAGGTTTTTATATGTCGTGATCATGTGCAGATCCCTTAAGCTCGTTTTTTCTTTATTCTTGCCTGTTTTTTGCATCACCAGCATTAACCTCTGGTGGCTACTGCATCAAAAAAGTGTGGTAATGTCAGTGTCATTTTTTATTTTATCTCCGTAACTAAATTAAAACACCATGAGATTTGTCAAGCAGCATTTTCCGTCACTTAATTCATTCTGACTTTTTTCGATAATTTCTTCCCCCACTTTCCTCTTCTCATAATCTTCTCCTGAACTTAAAATACAAAAGTCAAAGAAGCTGGCTTAGATTTCGGGGCTTTTTTTTTTTTTTTCCTAAATACGGGCTGCTATATTTGCTGTTTTTCAATGGGCAGCTGTCCTTCCTTCAATTATCTCTTCAAAATTTTAGTGTGCAAGCAGTCAATATTTCTGTTCCTTCATTATCTTCGTATTTCATAAATAAAATGTTTCCAGGGTATGTTATGTTCTTACCTAGTAGTTTTTATTTACAGTAGTTGTGCTTCTGTAGTCTTTGTCACTAGTAATTCACTTTATTCGACTGTAAATATCTTTATTACCCTTATGTTTAGTTCCTAACATACTTCTCTATGGTCTTCTGTAAGATCTCCGTCCTTTGTTTCGCATTTTTAACGGCTAGTTGCTTGGTCATCTTCCTTACGTGCAATGACCTCTTCAAATTACCTTTTCTCCTCCCTTCTTATTCTCAAAGTTCTTTTTAGATCGTCTGCAAACTTCCCTACACTCGTCTAAATGTCGAGCTGTATATTTTTTATGGACTTTTGTTTCTCAATTTTGCTAAATCTGCATTTCTGGTTGAACCACTTGGCCTCTGTTTTTCGTATTGTTTTCTCTTGTATTCGTGATGCTGCTGCTACTGCTGCTGCTGCTGCTGGTAATGATGATAATGATGATGATGATGATGATGATATTGCTGCTGCTGGTGTTTAATGATTGGCTTCAAGTCAGTGACACCAGAATGTGAAGATCGTTGTCTCTCCAGCTCACTGGACCGTCTACACTGATTCAACTTACCTTCTTAAATTCTCTTACCATCTTCTGTGAGGCAAACAGAGAAACAACGGACAGCATACTGAAAACGTAAGTTTGTGGGTGAAAACACACGTTCACATAATTTAACATGCTAACGCAGTAGGTTGTATTTCGTGAAAATTCTTTCACCTCCTGCAGTGTCCTGTAAGTAAAATATGGATGGTCGTGGCCGTAGACTTAAATTTCCTCTGTAAACTCTCATCTACATGTATGTACCTTTGATATACCTTTGCAGAGTTTCGAGAGTTTCTCTACTCTGAGCCCGGCCATGGGCCAGGCTCGTCTGGTGTTTGACTGGTCAACCAGGCTGTTGCTGCTGGAGGCCCGCTGCCCCACATATCGGGATATAAATAAGGTCTTGAGGATATCTCTCCAAGAGAGAACCCGCAATAATGGATTCAAATTGGATAAGTTTAGATTTAGAAAGGATATAGGAAAATATTGGTTTGGAAATAGGGTAGTTGATGAGTGGAACAGTCTGCCTAGTAGGGTTATTGAAGCTATGACCTTGGGCAGTTTCAAATTTAGGTTGGATAAATACATGAGTGAGAGGGGTTGGATTTGAGTGGGACTCGCACTTAAGTTAATAGAATCATTAAAGCATATTTCTTGGATAGAATTGAAAATTAGGTTGGGCAATTATTCTGTTAGTGGGATGGATTGTGAAGGACCTGCCTAGTATGGGCCAACAGGCCTGCTGCAGTGTTCCTCCTTTCTTATGTTCTTATGTTCTTATAACCTGGTTGATCTGGCACCTGGTGAAGATACTTGTCCAGTTTCCTCTTGAAGGCTTCTACACTTGTTCCAGCCGTGTTTCTGATATCTTCTGGTAAGATGTTGAATAGTCTGGGACCCCGGATGTTGATACAGTGTTCTCTTATTGTCCCCACCGCACCCCCTTGATAAATATGAAACACATTCTTCATGCACTTATTGAAGTCCAGTGCTTTGCTTGGTGCCTTTTCCCGTATGCTGCTTAACACACGTGTGATTATTGTGAAGCGCTAAACCAGTGTGAGTCACCACTTGCACGCCTGCCACCTCCTCCTGATGTCTCCCCTCCCCCCTGTCATAATAATACTCAACTGCCCCTCTAAGTACTTTTGTAATCCATAACGATATTGCACATATATCCTCGTGTATGTGTATTTTTGTTACGTGTTTTGGAAGTTGGTTGTTGGTCGGTAGCTGGGCGAAATGAGGAAATATGAAAGAGGGTGGGGGTGTTCTGTGAATGTTAGTAGCTATCTGTCTATCTGTCTGTCTTTTTAGCTCTAGCTCTGTATCTAGCTTTCTGTCTTTGTGTGTGTGTCTGTCTGTCTGTCTCTCTCTCTGTCTCTCTCTCTCTCTCTCTCTCTCTCTCCCTCCCCCTCTCTCCCTCTCCCTCCCCCTCTCTCCCTCTCCCCCTCCCTCTCTCCCTCTCCCCCTCCCTGACATACTTTTTGGTTTTGTTCATAAGTAACACTGTTATTTTAATAATAAAATAGCCACGACTGAAAAATATTAATACTAATAACATTAATGGTTATACTAATGATATCCAGTTACACCATGATCACACTTGTCGATGACTTTAACAGTGGTTTCGTATATTACGTCAGCGTTGTTGCTTGCCTTGCAACGTATTCAAAATAATATAGTACTGGTCTAGTAGTCTTGAGAGGTATCAACGTCCTGCTCTGTGCTTATGGTGTCCTGGGTTGTCTAAATGTTGTAATTCCATGTATTTAGTTTCGTAACATGAACCTCCCAGATAGAAGACTGGAATATTGCTCTGTACTAATAGTCCCATTAAAGGCAGACGAACTTTTACGGCCCTTGTCAGTTCATATACTTACTGTATTTGAAATACAGAAAACCCGTAAAGTTTTATTCTCTAGGGCACAGGCGAAAATGAAATTGCATGATAATTACACGTGAAAAATGCTGGAGGGACTCGTTTCAAATCTTTGCACATAAATTTCTCTTTTATTTTTGTACGAGGTATGTTAGACGGTGGAAAATACCACCAATGAAAAGTACGGGTGTAATAACTGCACAAGTTATACAATAAACATAAAATATCTAATATGTTTCGTAAATAAGAAAAATTACCAATAGATCCGTAACTCTATTCGAGGAGCGTTAAAGTTTCAGCAGACCATTTGTGATCAGCCGGGTTGTGCCCACGTTGGACTGCATACTTTTGAGTAGCACCATCCTGACAGTTTTCGATAATCGGTCTGGAAGCCTGGCCTGAGACCGCGCCGCGGAGGCGATTCACGGAATAGTCATAAGGTAGTCACAGTGTAAAGGTTTAAGGCAGGCGAGGTAAAGCATGATTTTTAAGAATTTTTAAAATGAAATTAAGGACTTGCAGGTTGGGAGGTAAGAATTGATGGGAGGTGGGCTACTCGTTCCCTATTTCGAAGCAAAATTTATAGAGAAATTTGTTATAAGAGGGTGTGCGTGTATTTGCGAAATATTGAGGTGGGCGGTGTTTACCTCACTCTTCAAGTGTTGACCCAGGAAGGTGATTTAAGCCGCTCCAGGCAAAAACTGTCGCCAGGAAGTGTATGATGAAGCAGCAAGTGAATGGTGAGGAAGTATCGCAGTTGTGGTGGGTGGAGGCAGAAGGACTTGGTCCTTCTGCAAGGCGTTCCTCAGAACGAATTCGCTGAGATTACTTACTCATTTCTGCAACTTTGCAAGCTCCTGATGATGTGTTGATTGCAACACGAAAAGCCTAGAGCTATTATTCAACTCTCCCTTTGGTTGTTTTCCGTCTCATATATATATATATATATATATATATATATATATATATATATATATATATATATATATATATAGTATATATATATGTTATTGCCGATAGGTAAACTTGTGATTTTGGCTGAAATAGCAACGCTCTTCTTGCCATATAAGACAAGCGAAAATTTGTGTATGCAATAATTTCTCAAAATCATTCTTAACCTAACGAAAAAATATATTTCATTGTGTTTGTTTATTATTAAATTATTGTAAACGTATCTAAAATATATTTAGTTGGGTTAGGCTAAATTAAATTGCGCTTGTTATAATAAGGTTAGGTAAGTTTTCAAAGTTTCTCTTGGTACAAAATTATAAATTTTACATTAACATAAATGAAAAAATATATCTTTAAACGTATAAGAGAAAATTTTAGAAAGGACTCAATGTTAAATGAGTTCTTGCTAATTGACCAGTTTTACCTAATCGGCACGACAATATATATATATATATATATATATATATATATATATATATATATATATATATATATATATATATATATATATATATATATATATATAATATAATAGTAGAGAGAGAGAGAGAGAGAGAGAGAGAGAGAGATTG
>WNWK01007476.1:35000-93713 GCA_009830355.1 Cherax destructor | reverse complement strand
GGGGTCAGTCCTAGGACCAGTGCTATTCCTGCTATATGTGAATGACATGACGGATGGGATAGACTCAGAAGTGTCTCTTTTCGCAGATGATGTGAAATTAATGAGGAGAATCACATCGGATGAAGACCAAGCAGGACTTCAAAGTGACCTGGACAAGCTTGACATCTGGTCTAGCAACTGGCTTCTCGAATTTAACCCCACCAAATGCAAAGTCATGAAGATAGGAGAAGGGCAAAGAAGACCGCTGACAGAGTACAGGCTAGGTGGACAAAGGCTACAAACCTCATCAAAGGAGAAAGACCTTGGGGTGAGTATAACACCAAGCACGTCTCCGGAAGCACACATCAACCAGATAACCGCGGCAGCATATGGGCGACTGGCAAACCTAAGATTAGCGTTCCGTTACCTTAACAAGGAATCGTTCAAGACACTGTATACCGTATACGTCAGGCCCATACTAGAGTATGCAGCACCAGTCTGGAACCCACACCTGGTCAAGCACGTGTGAAGAAAGGTTGAGGGAAATAGGACTAACAACACTGGAGGACAGAAGGGTTAGAGGAGACATGATAACGACATACAAAATACTGCGGGGAATCGACAAGGTAGATAGTGACAGGATGTTCCAGAGAGGAAACACAGAAACAAGGGGACACAACTGGAAGCTGAAGACTCAGATGAGTCAGAGGGATGTTAGGAAGCAATTCTTCAGCCATAGAGTAGTTAGGAAGTGGAATAGTTTAGCGAACGATATAGTGGAGGCGGGAACCATACATAGTTTTAAGACAAGGTATGATAAAGCTCACGGAGCAGGGAGAGCAGAGACCCAGTAGCGGACAGCGCAGAGGCGGGGCCAGGAGCTGAGTCTCGACCCCTGCAACCACAATTAGGTGAGTACAATTAGGTGAGTACATACACCCCGGTGGACTAGTGGTAAAGCTCTCGCTTCACGCACGGAGGGCCCGGGTTCTATTCCCGACGGGGCGGAAACATTTCGAAGTGTTTCCTTACACACAACACATACATACAACAGGCCTAGTGTCAAATCGACATGTGCCTAGGACAAAATGGTAACTAACACACACACACACACACACACACACACTTAGGTGAGTACTGCCCCCGTGGCCCAGTGGGTAAAGCTCTCGCTTCACGCACGGAGGGGTCGGGTTCAATTCCCGGTGGGGCAGAAACATTTCGAAGTGTTTCCTTACATACACACATACATACAACAAAATGGTAACTAACACACACACACACATATATAATTATATATATAAAATTATAAAAATTTATAAACAGGGAGGCTCTATGATACACCTCCACCCCTTCTGCAGGCTGTACAAGTACTCTCCCAGATTTAAGGAGCCTCTATGGCCTAATTTTTTTTTCGTTATTTTTCGTTCGATTTCGTTCTTTTTTATATACGTAAAGAAGCACCTTTCTAGTTGTATCAAGTTTCAAAAAGATCGCCCAACAAACAACTGAGAAAAAAAAATATTTATCAAGTTTTTACCAAACATCACATATAAAAAATTCAGGTGTCGTAGTGGGACTTGTTGAATCTGTTTTTTTTTTTTACATGTTGGAAAATATCTGAATTTTACCTCACATAAATCAAAAACTAATTACGATATCTCAAAAAAACTAATCACCATTAATTAATACAACCTTTCTTTTATGTTGTCTGTGAGTTTCATTTCATTCCTATGATTATTAACGGTTCCTATCCAATATATAGATGAATAACTTACTTCTGAGATAATCCACGCGGAAGGTCGCGCAAGGAAAATGTTTTTTTCCAGGAGCAAAATAGCATTTTTCTCAGCTTTATCTTGCATTACGAGTGTATATCATAGTTATCCTCCTTCGTTTTCTTTAATACAAGTCCCCTAGAGTGACAAGGGTAACCCCCCAGGAACACCAAAACCCAGGAATGTAATATGTTACTTGGAGGCGGTCCCAGGCGGCGATCATATTATGCCACATATTATTCATTCTGGAGTATTTACTATGTTTATTTGTTATTTATATTGTATATTATGTCATAATACATCAATTGTGATAGATATAAAAGCTGTAGTATTTATAATAGCGTTATAATGAAGCATATTCCCCTGCTGTCCTGAGTCAGGAATTTCTGCTGACGCAATCAAATGTTCTAGAAGTTGCTGATTGGCTGGAAGTCTTCTAATAAGCTCCGCCCACTATGTTATGATGCCAAATCGTCAATTATTATATAAGTAAGAATACTACAAGAAATTAAGGAAAAAAATCGGGAAAAAAAATACGAAAATTCACATGTCAGCCGACATACTACGTTTGTTGGCGTAGTTATAAACGACCATAATTCCTTGTAGGAATGTCGTAGAACAATGATTCTTGTATCATTGTGTAGCCAGAGAGTTACTCTATTTTTCAATATGGTTAACTCAATTTTCGAATTTTTTCGAATATTTTTTTTTGTTTCCTTGCGCGCCGCGTAAGCTATAGAGGCCTCAGCACACTAGGGCCTTACAGGTAAACATGAGAATACTTAAGACAATAAAATTACCTATGGTATAAACTTACAAAAAAACACCATTCCAACAAAACACAAACTGTGATGTATTAGAAAGTCTTGTTGCAAGTGCTGTGCTCACACCTCACTCTCCTCTTCTGGCCACTCTGCCTGGCCACTCTGCCTGGCCACTCTGCCTGGCCACTGCCTGGCCACTCTGCCTGGCCACTCTGCCTGGCCAGGCATAATACGCGTCTGGCTTCAGTACAATCCCGGAACTATGGAGCATTATTTTTTATACATATGTTTAATGAACTAGTTATCGTGGATTTTTGCTGGCAAAAATTTTTACTCTTCTTATTCGGCAAAATGGCAGTTGTATTTTAAACTTAAATAGCTGATTTTGCTTATTCGGCATGACACACACACACACACACACACACACACACACACACACACACACACACACACACACACATAAACATACACATACATTCACTGATTCATTTTGGCTTAGGGTGCGTGCAGGTTGGGATATTTACTAGGTCTTAGACGCCCGAGATGACCTGTATTCATTTTCCTTATTCCTCTCTGCAAAATATTTCCACATTTTTCTTCTCCAATATTCTTTTTCCCCTGTTAATACCAGAAACCGAATTTTTGTTCGTTCATATCTATACTGCGTAGAGCTTGTGCATTTTCTGGCGTGTATATCTACAAAAAAACGAATATTTATGTATGTGCATGTTTACAAAAGCAATGCATTTTCACGTTTGCATTTTTACAGAATTGGTGAACCATATTCTGTCTTATCCTGGGTGGAAACCTCTGGCCCGTCTCACCTTCACCATGTACCTGGTGGCTCCTGTGGTCCAGCTCTGGTGGTCCTCCGTCCTGTTCGTCCCAACTCACTTCGACTATCTTTCCAAGGTAAGGTATTAGGATGATAGTTCTAGGCCTTTCGTGTTGCAATCAACACATCAGGAGCTTGCAATGTTGCAGAAAAGAGGAGGTCCAAGCAGATACAAATACAGGGAGAGTCTTTGCTAGAAAAAACTTTCATGGGATGAGTACCTTGAGGCAGGTGAAGGGCTCTTGATTAAAGAAATTAAAGCTACTCTTTTGGATAAACTTTGATAACATCTCATTCCCCAGGCGCTTTGTGACCACTATGAGTTTTGCACTTGCTATATATATAATAATAATTACAACCTTGTTATAGTAAGGTAGGTGAAGGGGTAAAAGGGAGGAATAAGGAGGAAAGGAAGAAATAGGATTGAAATAAGGGAATAGAGGTGGAATGGATAATAAAATGGTACAGGAAAAGATAAACTAGAGAATGCAATGCAAAACACAAAACATCCAGGGAGGTACTGCACTTCCGCCAGATAATTGTGAAACGGAAACCAATTAAATGTTTTTTTTCTTTTTCATTTGGGAAGGATTACTACAATTTTCTTTCACCTAAACACGCAAGATGAAAGAAAAAAATTATGAACAACTACTTTCGTTCAGTACGAACCTGTCTCTGCTGACTGTGTTTTCAAATGGTTCTATATCCTGTAACATTTTCCACCCAATTTATGAAGAATGGTTCCCTCAAGGGAGGTTCCTAGGTGCCTGGATATCATTGAAGAGCTTGTCATCCAAAGAACTGGAACTACCTTCCCTTTCCTTGGATCGACTCTGATTGCTTTCCATTTCCCAGAAAATGTACGACCCTATGGGTTTAGCACGCCACCTTGTATATAACTAAATCAACAATATCAGTAATAGTAACAACAACAATAACAGCTGCAGCAAAAATGCCATCATGAAGATTATACCATTACCTTTGACAGATATAATATAAGATAAGGAATACAAATTTAGAGGTTTTAGGATGAAGGTGGGCGAGGTCATACATTAATAAAATAAAAATAAAAAGGTTCAGGAGGACAGGACAAATTGAGTTGAGAGCATATAAAAAAAAATAGAACGAGAGGTTGCACAATCATGGGATGTGGCTCAATATATCAAACACAGGCTAGAGAAAATGTAGATCTCTTATACTAACAAGATTGTAAAGCCCACAAGAAATTTAAAGAGGTGAATAGACATGCTGGAACAGGCAAAAGAATGATATGTGGATGCATGTGACTGAGGTGGAGGCTGTATCGAAAGCACTTTACAGTAGGCTCATTGCCTCAGTGATTTTTTTGAGCCAAGTAACGGGGTTATTTAATAGGAAAGTGGCGATCGAATAGCCCCTGCTTGGCAGGACGTGGATATTTGGTCCATCCTTTTCCACAGAACTGTTACCATGAGATGGTTCATTTTTGAGTGAGGATCAGGACACGCACAACTCGCCCATGGTAATCTGTTTCCTGGAAATCTTCCTCTTTTTTTTCTGCAAGTTGCATCATACCTTTGACCATGATACAGATTTTAATAAACATGATTAGCGGGTTCGGTGGCATTTTAGGGATATCTATTAAAGAATTCGGGTTTTATTTTAATAAGAAAAAGATATGATGAAATTTGTTTTGAATTTTAATCAGAAGGGTTGGCCACCCAGGATAACCTGAGAAAGTCAGTGTGTCGTCGAGGACTGTCTGTTGTATTTCCATTGGGGTTATTCAATCTTGTCCCCCAGGATGCGACCCCACACCAGTCGACTAACACCCAGGTACCTACTCACTGCTAGGTGAAGAGGGACAGTTGCAATTTTAGTTAGTAATTTATTTTAATTTTGTGAATTGTAGTTTAATTGCACCAAGAGATGAATAACATTTGGTTTCATCGGTCTATAAATCCCTTAATCTACCCCACCTTCTTTGTTGTGTATGTACCAACACGGAGATGATACTGCTGGTGTTAGTAGTGTTACTGGTGATACTGCTGGTGTTAGTAGTGTTGCTGGTGATATTGCTGGTGTTAGTAGTGTTACTGGTGATACTGCTGGTGTTAGTAGTGTTGCTGGTGATACTGCTGGTGTTAGTAGTGTTACTGGTGATACTGCTGGTGTTAGTAGTGTTGCTGGTGATACTGCTGGTGTTAGTAGTGTTGCTGGTGATACTGCTGGTGTTAGTAGTGTTGCTGGTGATACTGCTGGTGTTAGTAGTGTTGCTGGTGATACTGCTGGTATTAGTAGTGTTGCTGGTGATACTGCTGGTGTTAGTATGGGGATATTGCTGGTGTAGTAGTGTAGGTGATATCTGCTGGTGTTAGTAGTGTTGCTGGTGATACTGCTGGTGTTAGTAGTGTTGCTGGTGATACTGCTGGTGTTAGTAGTGTTGCTGGTGATACGCTGTTAGTAGTGTGCTTGATACTGCTGGTGTTAGTAGTGTTGCTGGTGATACTGCTGGTGTTAGTAGTGTTGCTGGTGATACTGCTGGTGTTAGTAGTGTTGCTGGTGATACTGCTGGTGTTAGTAGTGTTGCTGGTGATACTGCTGGTGTTAGTAGTGTTGCTGGTGATACTGCTGGTGTTAGTAGTGTTGCTGGTGATACTGCTGGTGTTAGTAGTGTTGCTGGTGATACTGCTGGTGTTAGTAGTGTTGCTGGTGATACTGCTGGTGTTAGTAGTGTTGCTGGTGATACTGCTGGTAGTGTAGTAGTGTTGCTGGTGATACTGCTGGTGTTAGTAGTGTTGCTGGTGATACTGCTGGTGTTAGTAGTGTTGCTGGTGATACTGCTGGTATTAGTAGTGTTGCTGGTGATACTGCTGGTGTTAGTAGTGTTGCTGGTGATACTGCTGGTGTTAGTAGTGTTGCTGGTGATACTGCTGGTATTAGTAGTGTTGCTGGTGATACTGCTGGTATTAGTAGTGTTGCTGGTGATACTGCTGGTGTTAGTAGTGTTGCTGGTGATACTGCTGGTGTTAGTAGTGTTGCTGGTGATACTGCTGGTGTTAGTAGTGTTGCTGGTGATACTGCTGGTGTTAGTAGTGTTGCTGGTGATACTGCTGGTGTTAGTAGTGTTGCTGGTGATACTGCTGGTGTTAGTAGTGTTGCTGGTGATACTGCTGGTATTAGTAGTGTTGCTGGTGATACTGCTGGTATTAGTAGTGTTGCTGGTGATACTGCTGGTGTTAGTAGTGTTACTGGTGATACTGCTGGTGTTAGTAGTGTTGCTGGTGATACTGCTGGTGTTAGTAGTGTTACTGGTGATACTGCTGGTGTTACTAGTGTTGCTGGTGATACTGCTGGTGTTAGTAGTGTTGCTGGTGAAGGCATGAGTGAGTGAGTGAGTGGAGAGAGAATAAGAGTGTCGGTAACACCCACCCGCCCATCCACCTGCGTTTTTACTCACTATATTTCCATGTTCCACGCTCTTCCGCACACTGCCGCCCACAACAGCTGTTTGAGAGCTTGGGCGTGACCTTCATCGCAGGAGTGGTAGGCTTACTCCTGACCTGCTTCATAGAGCTGCCTGTATCCTGTATTTTTGATCTGCATCTTCCTTCTGCAGGTAGGCCTCGCTTTTTCATTTTTATTATAAAAACTTGTGTGTGTGTACTCACCTAATTGTGGTTGCAGGGGTCGAGACTCAGCTCCTGTGTGTGTGTGTGTGTGTGTGTGTGTGTGTGTGTGTGTGTGTGTTTATAATATATTTACTAATAAAATTTCAACTAATAATAATAATATTTTTTCAACGCAGCTTGTTTACTTCTCTTGTAATATTGTAATTTACGTTCCTTTTATTCCAGTCATATATTTTATTATCATAAATATTATCGCTCTTATTATTACAAATATTACAAATTTTACTTGCAAATTATTGTGAACGGCTGCCCGAGCTGTTTAACTGTGTTGAAATATAACTAAATATATGATTAATACAGACAATAATAATATTAATATAATTTTGATATTCTATATGGATTAATTGTATTCAGAAGCGTGCAAGAGTAAACCAATGTTGTTAGCTGTACCTAACAGATGTAGGTCCTTTGCGTCACTGTTAATCACATAAGTTTTTTTCCTTACAGCCAACGAGGAGCTGGAGGAGGAACTACAGAGGCTGATGTCTTCCTCCGGGAGTACTGAAGAGAACATATACAGTATTCCGGTATACGAACTGCCTCGAGTTAAGATTCCTGGAAATACCTCGTAAATAGTTTCTTCGCACAATATATCGTCTGATTCCTTGTCATGTGATCTAATTTGAGCCTCGAGACCTCTGACCTCTATGTTTGTGTATGTCTATGTGATATACACAACCCAAAACTAATTCAGACTTAGCAAGAAAGCAATTTGTTTAGACTTTGGGTACATAACATTAAAAATTATTGCATGACTCAATGAAATCAAATACTATGATCTATCTTTGATCAGAAGAAATATTCTCCGTCTATTTCACGGAAACAAATTTGTTTACAAAAACAGGCAAATATAACTTTACAAAACTTACTCTAATCCTATATGTGTTATATTGGTTATATTGCGGCTGGAGAATGGGGGCATTCAGACTCGATACAAGGAAAGAGAGGATACATCCAGTTCCTTGGATCGAGAGCTAATCGCCAGCATCAGGTCACCCTCCTCGAGAAGGCATATGTCAGATTTTAATGCAAAATAATACTAATCCATTTCGAGATTGTGCAAAATGACACCTTCACATTCCACTAAGAATACCAACTTTCTTTAAAGTAGGATATAAGAGTGTTCAAATATTGAAGTCAATCAAAACTGGTTTTCTTAAGAAAATTTTAACCCATCGGCCGTCTCCAACCGAGGAAGGATGATCCACAAACAAGAGGAAAACACTTTCAACATCATTCATTCAGTTGCTGTCTTGCAACAAGTCTGTTAACATCACAGTTCAAACTGCCCACTGAACTGCAACATCTTCGCCCCTCTTCACAGAGCGGGCACTGTACTTTCCATCTCTAGGACTAAAATTCGGCTAACCGGTTTTCCTGAATCCCTTCATAACGCTTCCCTGCTCACATACGAACAGCATGTCAGATCACAAATACCACTTGTCTCCACTTCAACCTAACTCGCTCACTCGAAACTACCTTCATCTTCCTCCCATCTTTTCTGGAATGATTCGTACTCACCTTCACACTATTTTACATGCAACATTTGCACATATTCACCTACACACTTCAGTTTCACTTTCCTCAGTTGCAGACATAAGAGGCACGTGTCCTGAACGTTTGAAGCCAAGCAATAAAGGCTTTTTTTTAAAGTTATCAGACCCATTCCAGGAATCTTGGAATGGGTTTTGCAAGTTTGGTCATAGAACATCTGCACATGTTAATAGTTGCATGAATCTTGCCGCAGTTACTGTACACAACGGGCCTTCTCATGTTGTGTTGTGAAGGAAATGAAATAGTAATGTTGGAGGAAGAAAATAAAGGAAAAAACACAGAAAATAACAGGCAGTCAATTGAAGGTTCCTCCATCAGGTATAACTAATGTTCTTCCTCTCCCCGTCCCGTCCCGTCCCGTCCGGTCCGGTCCGGTCCGGTCCGGTCCGGTCCGGTCCGGTCCGGTCCCTGTCCCCCTCGTCTATATATACTGGCTGCCTCACTCTTTTGAGTTAGTGTGACTTTGTTAATGGTTCAAGTCGGACCGAAACGTCGTCTTACGCCTCTCTCTCCTACGTATGTGAGGGTTATTCGTTCATGTCTCCTCTTCATTTTCCCGCAGAAGTTATTGCCAGGGCTTCCTACAAGTTATTGCCAGGGCTTCCTACAAGTTATTGCCAGGGCTTCCTACAAGTTATTGCCAGGGCTTCCTATAAGTTATTGCCAGGGCTTCCTACAAGTTATTGCCAGAGCTTCCTACAATAGGGTGCATTGATGCATGTGAAGAGTCGTAGGTCAAAATAATTAGAGCTACCTTCACCTTCCTCGGATTAAATACGATTATCCCCGTTCTCAAAGGCGCTATATAACCCAACGAGTTGAGCTCTTTCCTATTAATAAAATAATCCTATTTCCTGGGTCTTAGATTCGTATAATTGTGTATAATGAATGATCTCAGAAATAATATCTAAGACACGAGATTAGCGCTTAAACTCATGATGAGCTGAGAGACATTATTTCTTTATTTATTTGTCCCTCCAACGCTTTCGCCTATAACCTAATAACGCTTCGTCCGACAGGGTTCAAATTTCCAGTCTTGGAGTACTGTAAAAAAAAAGAAACTTAAGCAACTATGAGAATGTGCAGGTTCCCTCTGGTCAGTTTTATGTAGACCATTCCCGCTTTTCATTTTGATGCCTCTTCTAATCGGCTTCAAACTTTCAACACTGGCGCATCCTTCCTGGAAGAAGGTGGGGGTTGATACTGGAGTGTAAGTTTATTCAGGTATACACAAAATACAGTTACATAGATTATCATACATAGCCGCATGTATGTAGAGAACCTAGGATAACCCAAAAAAGTGTGTAGGTACCAATTTGTTAACTTTGAAAACAAAATGAGTATGCCTTTTCTGAACGGCTTCAATTATGAATAGCTGATGCATCTTATGAATAGGATAATTCCTTCGGGTTTAGGTTGTGTAGGTACAAATTTACCAATTTACTAACATACAAAATCTGGTTTTGTTAAATTCTATGTGATAACTGGAGGATGAGTTTTCTGGTGAGCTTTAAACTTTTAGCACAGGTCTGTTTTTCTCAGACGAAGCTTCACATTGATTTTAAGTTCTGTAACGTTTAATCTGGTAATTTTAAATACATGAACTTGTTTGTATTTTCTGGAGAATGTCTCTTCTGATCAGCTTCAAACTTGAAATACTATATCTTACTTACAAAAAAAAGGTATGGATTGATGGGGGTGTAGATGCCAATTTGCCACATGTATAGACGAAATTGGGGAAAAAATGAAATATTGACTTAAAAGTGATGATCTAATGTGTCATCGAATCGGCTTCAAAACTTCAGTACTGATACCTTGAGAATGCAACTCCTGAACGCCATAAAAATTAGTGCTGGTGCATTCTGATTGCTATCAAATTTTCAAGGGTATTATTGATCTGCATTGGAAACTAAACTATTCCTATTGCGTACATTGACCTAGAGGGAGCAGTACTTATGGGATATGTGGACAACTTTCTTAGATCTTGCAGCGACTGAAACAGGTCTAGTTGTGATAATTAAGACATACGTAACAGTCGGGTGTCTTTATTAGTACACACGTGTCTTAATTATCAACTTGTCGGTATTTTATACCATTTTCAACATAAGTTTAGTTGTAAATTTGTGAATATTTGTATATAATAAATAGCATTTATTTTGTCATTTGAATATCGTTTATTAGAAAGGTAGTTGACTTGTTGGGTCACAAAGGCTACATGTAACCTTTACATTTTAATCTCTAAAATAGCTATTAACGTAGACTAAATATATTCTGCATACAATGAGAGATACATACCATTGATGTATTTATCCTGAGTGAGGAATTTATGTGCAATAATTAATAAATATAATTTCTAAAAATTATTTTCTCCTGTAACATTAGTTTATTTTAATCAAATTTGATCAATACACTATAAAAAATTGGTTTGTAATGTTGAACGTGATTTTAAAAGTATATTCTATTAAATATTAATTATTTTAGCGTTTAAGTCTTTAATATGAACATCAACACTAATTTTGTAATTAAAATAAATTAACATATAACATTTTGTCGCTTTTCTATTGCGACCTTGAAGGAGGCGCCATGATTCTAGTCAAGGACTTTTGACCGAAGGAATGGGAGATAATCTGACCGCCTGTAGATCAAACCTGATTATCTCCCATTCTAAAAGTGCTGTATGACCCATACGGGTTTAGCATTTCTCATGAATATAAATAATATTCCCGAAAAGGCGAGCTTTAGGTTTTTGGGAGAATTTTTTCCTCATAGTTTCTTGTTTATAACTATAGAACGTCTAATCTGATTGACTTCACATTTTCAATACTGATGTCCTGTAACTCAGAAAAGGTTCATGTAAGAATTTGCATGCGCAGGCGACCTCTGGTCAGTTTAATACAGACCATTCCTGGCTTCGGTGCTCTTGCGACGATGTGAGAAAGCCTCTTCTGATCGGCTTCAAACTTTCAACACTGGTGTTGTGTAGAATAGAGGGTGTCTCTGGGTTGTTGACTGGTTAGGTTAGTGATCTATCTCAAGTCATTCCTCTTCAAGGAAGGCTCCTTGGCGCGGTGAAGAGGCTTTTGGTCTGAGGAATTAGACCTTTTGGTCTCCTTCCTCAGACCAAACCTAATTACGGGTTTACGGTAGGGGGAAGTGTGACGGGGTTCATCCCGCTCCGTGGGGTTCCTCGGGAGTGGTGTAGTTTCTCCCTCCTCCTCTCAGGCCCCTTTTTGGTATCCCATCCTGTTCTGACCGTGCTTCATTATTGGACCATTCTCCAGACTTTTCCCATACCCCTTTATCTCCTGTTTGTGACACTTTGTCACCTGCTCCAGGTGCCAAGGCCCCGCCCGTTTCTTCTAGTGCCTCTGCCTCTTGCACGTCCTTAACTATGCGTCCGGCTTCCCCAAATATGGTGAAACGATTTTCGGATCACCCACCTGCCTCAGGTTGGGCCGCCCGCGGTCCTACACCTAAATGTTCCAGACCATTTGCTGACGACGGTTCTTTGATTTCTGTTCATTCCAACCAGAAATGACCTACACGACACCCACTTCCTTTACGCACCATGTTTACAAGTACACAATGGACCAAATTCTTTTCCCTACAACCGACATCTCCAACTGATTATCTTTCACACCATATTATTGGTAAAGCTCTTTTACGACACAATGGCGAAAATATATCCTTTCACGCTCTTCGGAGTGGTGCATGCATCGTTACAGTTCATTGATAACGTTCTTATCACAGTTCACAAGCATTACTATAAATTCTTGCAGTGGTACAGTGGTCTTACCGTGTACCATTGTACAGTGTGATTTTCTGTCTTGCAGTGAGAATATTTTAGTGCAGTTAGCCCTTCAGGACCTTCCGATTCTCAAAGTAGATACATATGTTCTGCTTGCTCGTGGGCGGAGGCGCTTTCCCGGTAACAGTGACTGCCACGAACTCCTGCCCTCTGTTTATATGGTGGGACATCGCCTAGAGATCCATGAAGTGGTCCCTACACCCCAACAGTGTCGGACATCCCCCTAAATACTGCAGGTCTGCGGCAGAGTGCGCGGTCTGTGGTGCTGAGAATCATGCAGATACATCTTTCAGTCTTCCCCCCACTTGTCTTAATTGCAATGAAACTCATCCTTCTTTTTCCTGCTGATGTCAGGTCTATCTTAATGAACGTGAAATCTGTTGTGTTAAGGAGAGCGAAGGCCTTACTTATGCTATGCCTGTATCTTGGCTACCTTGTCTTCCATGTTCTCGAGTAGCTAGGAGACCTCCAACCTTGGCGGTCCTCCCGCCTACCAGCTCCTCAGGTGCCATGTCTTCCGGGGTCATCCCCGTCTCTAATTCTTTTGTGATTTTGCCCTCTGAAACTCCCACTCCTTACCTCTTCCTACCTCTACTTCTTCTTCATCCTGCCCGCTAGTTTCTCAGTCTGCGAAGCCTCTCACGCCTGCGCCTTCTTCGCGCCTAACACCTGCAAAGTTAAACCTGTCTTCTAAGCCCAAGTCTCTTCGCATTCCTACAGTGCTTACAAGTCCCCAACAGTTTTCCTTTTCGGCCTCGGTGCCTAGTTCTCGCCCCTTTTTCTAACTCTCACACGAAAGTGGAGGTTCATCCCCCTCGTGTGGTTCCCTCTTCTCTTGTTCCCCCCCAGACTTCTTCCCCAGTCCACTTCCAGCCTCCTTCCTCTCCTGTTCCACCGCAGGACTCTTCTGTCCCTGCTGGCACATCTCTCCAGGTTCATACTCCCCTCCCCTCTCAGACCTCTTTCATTCCCTCCATTGTCTCCCCGATCTCTACTTGCTCTACCTCACATGTCTCTGAAGTCATGATATCTGCATCTTCCTTGTCCGCTGAAACACTTGATGCAATCTCCGACTATATTGTGGAGACGAAACCCTCGATTGACACTAGTGCGCCTCCTTATTTTTCACAACCCTCACAGCAATCTTTTCCTTCACAGCATTCCGATTCCTCCTTGCTTACACGCTTTTTGTTGCCCCAACACATTGACTTCACTGACCCTACTAGCCTGTAGATTTTATCGCTTCTCATTGTTGGCATACCTATCTTTGTGAATAACGACTTATTTACAATGGAATATTCGTGGCCTCAGGGGTAATCGGGGTGATCTCCAGGTGTTGCTCTCCCAGTCTTGCCCATTATGTGTTGGGTTACAAAAGCCTAAAGTTCCTTTAGCGGTTATCCGTCCCTTCTCGGGCTATGTGCTGTTGCATTCTTCTGATCCTTTTCCTGATGAAACTTTTAATGAGAGTTCGCTTCTGCTCGTTGGTATACTGTTTCAACAGCTCTTTGTTCATTCTCAGCTGCATTATATTGCAGCCTGTATTTATTTGCACAGGAGGTATACAGTTTGCTCTTTATATCTCTCCCCTTCCCATGCATTCTGAATCTCGGATGTTGCATTATTGATCTCTTCTCTGCCGCCGCCCATCTTATTGTTGGGTGATTTTAACCCTCATCATCATCTTTGGGGAGGGTCCCACTGTGATTCTCGTGGTGATCAGTTGGAGACTCTTCTCACTTCTCCTCCTCTTAATGTTTTAAATACGGTTGCTCCCACCTATTTTGACTCTCGCACTCAGTCTCTCTCTTGCATCGATCTTTCTATCTGTTCCTCGTCAATTGCCCTTGATTATGCTTGGTATGTTCTCCCGGATTTGCACAACAGTGATCACTTTCATATTATTCTTACTGCTACTACGTATTCCGGACCACCTCGTAGCCCCTGTTGGTAATTTGGACGAGCAAATTGGGACTTAAACTCTCATCTTACCACCTTTTGTGGGGACCTTTCTTCGTCTTCTATTGATGACTTGGTGCACCAGTTTTCGACCTTAGTTTTGACTGCAGCATCACGTTCTATTCCTCAAACCTCAGGCAGGCATTCTCAAACATGGGTGCCTTGGTGGTCTCCTGCGTGTGCCCATGCAGTGCGTCTCAAACGTGCTGCGTGGGGCCGTTATCAATATATTCGGGCCGCAGATCATCTTTTGAATTTTAAGCGGGCAAGGGCAGTCGCTCACTGCGTCATACACGACGCTAAACGCACTTGTTGGCAAGACTACGTTTCTATTGTTATCTTGACTTCAGCTATGTGTGCGGTTTGGAAGAAGGTAAGTTGTTTGGTAAGTATGCTCCAGACCCAGCTCCCGTTTTGCGAGTTGCTGGTGTTAGTGTTGTGGAACCTCTTGAAGTTGCCATGGAAATTAGGAGCTATCTTGTCTGTGTCTCACAAGGACTTCACCTCTGTCCCTCGTTTCTTGCTTCTAAGTCTGCCAGAAAGCAATTGCCCTTGGAGTTCTCTTCTAATGGGATGGAGCCGTATAACGTACCTATCACTCTCCTAGAGCTAGAGTCCACGCTTTCCGCTTGCCAGTCATCGACAACAGGGCCTGATGATATTCATATCCGTATGCTACATCATCTAAATTCTACAGCCCTTGCGGTCTTTTTGCGTCTTTTCAATCTTATTTGGACGTGAGAGGTTCTCCCTCAATAATGGAAATCTGCCATTGTACTACCGTTTCACAAACCAGGCACCTCGGGGCTTGATACCTCTCACTATCGTCCCATTGCTCTGACCAGTGTAGTCTACAAAGTGATGGAACGATTGGTGAATAGGCGTCTGATATGGTATTTGGAGACTCACAATAGTATTTCACCTCACCAGTATGGCTTTCGCAATGTGTTTGTGTCGAGGATGTAAATCAACAGATCCCTGGAGAGTGGTGGTAGTAGTGGAAGTAGTGGTAGTAGTAGTAGTAGTAGAGGTAGTAGTAGTAGTGGTAGTAGTAGTAGTAATGGTAGTATTAGTAGTAGTAATAGTGGTAGTAGTAGTGGTAGTAGTAGTGGTGGTAGTAGTGCTGCTGCTGCCGCCGCCGCCTCTGCCACCGCCGCCCCAGTCATGATCTATGAGGCTCATTAGCGTCACCTCCAACACCTGATAAACCCAGCGCCTGGGGTGCAAATCTCCCGGCGCACACACCCGAGATGCTCAACAATTTATGGCATTTTAGAAGAACCCTCGATGATTCCAGGGGATATTGATTCCAGGAATTTTGATTCCAGGGAAGTTTGAAGATACCAGGGAATCTTGATGATACCAGGGAATTTTGATGATTCCATTTAACCTTGATGATACCAGAAGACTTTGATGATTCCAGAGGAATTTGAGGATTCAAGGGGCTCTTGATTTCATGGAACCTTGATGATTCCTGGGAACTTTCATGATTTCAGGCACCCTCTTATGATTTCAGGTGACCTTGATTTCAGGAACACTCCTTGATTTCAGGGGAATTTAACGACTATTCCAGGGACCCTTGATTATTTCAAGGGACCTCAGTTACAGGGTATCTTAATGATAGTTACTGGAACCTCGATTATTTTAAAGGACTTTTATTACTATTATTCCATATGAGCTTGATTATTCTAGGGAGTCTTGATGATTTCAGGGAACACTGATTATTCCAGGAGCCTTGATAATGACTCCATGGAACTTTGACCATGATTGCAGTTGATCTTGGTAATGTTTTTAGGGACCTTGATTCCATTACAAATTAATGACGATTTCAGGGATCCTTGATGATGATTTCAGGTATCCTTGACACTGATCCCAGAGAACTTTTATAATGAATCCGAGGATCCTTGATAATGATTCCACGGAACCTTGAAAATAATTCCAGGTATCCTTGATAATGGTTTCAGGAAACCTTGATAATGATTCAAGGGAATCTTGACGATTCCTGGGATCTTTGATAATGAATCCTATGATCCTTGACAATGATTCCAGGGATCCTTGAAAATATTGCGAGGAACATTGACAATAATTCCAGGGATCCTTGACAATGATTTAAGGGATCCTCGATAACGATTCCAGGATCTTTGAAAATGTTTCTAAGGATCCTTGACAATGATTCTAAGGTCATATACTAGAATCAACGTGTATTTTCACAGCTGAGGTTCATGCAGTTCTCACTGTTATCATGTTTACTGCGACTATGTCTGCCTCGTCATCTGTAGTTGCTAGTGATTACCAATGTTCCTTACAAGGTATCCAGAAATTCGTCTTGCCTCGTCCCGTGGAGCTGCGTATATTTGGATATGTCGCATTTCTAGTAAACGCAAAGAAGTTGTGATTTGTTGGGTCCCTGGACACGTATATGTCCAAAGTGGGCAATGAAGAAACAGACTAAGTCGCTCTGAGGGCGACTGATTTCCCACAGGAGAAAATTCTTTTCTCGGACTATTTTTTGCAGAGCTTTCTCAACTGGCATAACGCTGGTCCTAGTTGGACCACTACACATTGTTTTCTCATCAGACCATGTTTGGCCATTTGCATCCCAACGTTGTTGGTCTTGGTAGACTGCACTCTCACGTGTTTGTATCCGACACACGGGACTCACAGATAGCACTTGGACTAACGACCAGCACCGCTCTGTGTGGACTGTCAAGTTGCACTGTCAGTCCCAACATACCTTAATAGATTGTTCTGTCAATCAGGAAGTACTCAGGATTCACATCCAACGTCTACACTGCCTCAACACACTCGCTGACTTAGCTGAAAATTCCACAATTGAGACACTCACTCACTCTCTATCTCTCTCTCTCTCTCTCTCTCTCTCTCTCTCTCTCTCTCTCTCTCTCTCTCTCTCTCTCTCTCTCTCTCTCTCTCTCTTTCATTGACTTTTTAACGGAAACAAACTTATAGCACAGAACTCACGAAATCATAATGACACAATTGCAAACAAACTATACCACGGGTGGGGTTCGAACCCGCGATCAGAGAATGGCTTACGCGACGGTCTGTAGTTTTGAGACTGATCGAAGGTTCGAACCCCACCCGTGGTATGGTTTATAGCACAGACTTCGATTTAAATTTTACTGATGAACTAACTCACCCCTAACAACCCCCCCCATCATTCCTAAAATTCCTACTATCGCACATCCTTTCAAGAAGCGCTGTATGACCCTTACGGGTTTAGCACTTAATAATATATAATAATATAATAATAATATAATAAATTAATAATAATATTAATAATAATAATAATAATTTAAAGTGAAATTAATTTAACCCATATTTCCCAGTGTGCTTGAAGTCAGTGTACATGTCATTTACGCCTTTAATGACGCACATGCAAACGAGCTGTTCGTGGGCCTAATTAATTAAGATGAGCCAATGTTATATTCACAGGGAAGCATGTATCTCGTATTGACAGGATACATACACAGAGAGGTACATAGCTCTCCTGTATATACGCTGAGAGATAACCTTAATCTTTCTTTTAAGAATTAAAGTATTCTTGGCATTAGTGAACACGATTTATTATTTGGTAAGAATAGCGACATGCTACGTATATGTCTGTATGTGCGGCTTATGAGACATTTGATGCAGCTGTTTGTCTCGCTAGGAGCTTTAACTTGACTTTATAGTGTACATGAAACACTGCCTTAATGACCCTCTTGCAGTTGGAAGACACTGAATCTAACAAACTAGTAACTATCCTTGCGGCTGCCTTAATAATGCATGGACTTATGAATCACAGGATATATGAACCTAGTAATATGTCTCTCTTAGGATACATGAGCTCAGAATTTATTGTAAGATGTATTTTAGAGACGAAAGTATTCCTAACACCCTAATTACCCTCGTACACCCGACAGGTTTAAACCTCGGAAAGCAATGTGTGTGGAGTTCAGTCGTCTATTGATGGTGGTGGAGTGAGTGCAGGTATACCTGGAGGGTGGAGGGTATACCTGCAGGGTGTTTCGGGGGTCAACGCCCCCGCGGCCCGGTCCATGACCAGGCCGTATAGGGATAACACCATTAAAGCACAAGAAAAAATTAATTTAATCTGAATACTTGACAATAAAACCCTTGATAATGGGATTGTTAATCAGTGCAAGTGTGAGAACTAAAGTGATTGTAACAGAGTGTTAATCCTTACAAGTGTTTGCGAAATATGACTATAATGGGATTTTAGTTTTCATAAGCGTGTGCGCAAAGGTGATTGCAATCGGGCATAAATCCTTACAAGTGTGTGAACTAAGAGGTGTTAATTAGCGAACAGTCGTAACAGTTGATGTAAATTTCTTTTATGAAGCAACACGCTGAAGGTAAGGTAAGAAAATGCGAATTTTGTTTACTTTCTTAATAGGACGGCACTGTGTAAATATTTACATTGTAAACTGAAGTTAAGCGTAGCTGGCGAAGCGTAAGGCACTGCTGGCGAAGCGTAAGGCACTGCTGGCGAAGCGAAAGGCACTGCTGGCGAAGCGAAAGGCACTACTGGCGAAGCGTAAGGCACTGCTGGCGAAGCGAAAGGCACTACTGGCGAAGCGTAAGGTGCGACTGGCGAAGCGTAAGGTGCGACTGGCGAACTGTAAGGTGCGACTGGCGAACTGTAAGGTGCGACTGGCGAACTGTAAGGTGCGACTGGCGAACTGTAAGGTGCGACTGGCGAACTGTAAGGTGCGACTGGCGAACTGTAAGGTGCGACTGGCGAACTGTAAGGTGCGACTGGCGAACTGTAAGGTGCGACTGGCGAACTGTAAGGTGCGACTGGCGAACTGTAAGGTGCGACTGGCGAACTGTAAGGTGCGACTGGCGAACTGTAAGGTGCGACTGGAGAATTGTAAGGTCTGTACTAGCACTCTTAAGGCTTGATGCTCACTGAAACTCAGTTATTTGAAAAATTGCGCATTATTCTGAAAAAAAAGTAATTGTAATAATACTTTAATAATAATAATGTAATAGTAATAAATGAAAGCTCAAAGCAGAAGCGCAAAGCTTTTATCTACAGAGAATAATTTATCTTAATTAAAATCAGAGGGATTAAAAATTAAGTGATTTTAATTTATCCACAAAAAAAAAAATCGAGCCTCTAATTTCTGTTTTCACGACAATGAGTTTTGTTTGGCATTACCAGTATGACTAGAACGTTAAATGTAATAAAGGAAAACATATTCTTTTAATTTTGGTTATATTCTATCAGCTCAAAACGACGTACTGTTAACCTCCAAGAACACAGACTGAGATGTTAATATAGAGATCAACTTTTGTCTAATTTTTAACATGCGTGTTTTCTTCTATAATAAACATATGTTCAAAAACTTGTATACCCCCGCACACTGTATGTATGCATATATGTAAACCAAAGCAATCCAAATCCCTACAGGAAGAAAACCTTTCATCTCAACTGTCGTCTGAACTTCTCTCCTCCCAGTAACCAGTCGCAGCCTCTTGCTCTTCTGTATCACATCTTATGCAGCTCTCATTGATGGTCCCATACCTTCAGCATCTGTCACTTTGCCTCATAACCTACAAACTTCTCTTTAATAAATTAGACACATATGCAACACATGGGTATCTTTATTGTGGAAACGTTTCGCCACACAGTGGCTTCATCAGTCCAATACAGAGTAGAAAGTTGTAAGGAGAGGAGTTTGAGGTAATCAGTCCCTCGGCCTGGAGTCGATGTGTTCAGTCTATCAATCTTGTAGGAAGTACAGCATAGGGCAATGCTTTACTTCCTTCAAGATTGATGGACTGAACACATCGACTCCAGGCCGAGGGACTGATTACCTCAAACTCCTCTCCTTACAACTTTCTACTCTGTATTGGACTGATGAAGCCACTGTGTGGCGAAACGTTTCCACAAAGATACCCAAGTGTTGCATATGTGTCTAATTTATTAACTTGTCGGTTTTCTGAACCATTCATCTACAAACTCCTCTTTGACTGTCCCTTCAATGCTTACTCTTCAACTCTTCTTCCCTTTCTTAGGGCTCAACTCTCCGTTGCACTGCCTCACGAGATAGCATTAACAGCTATACATGTATTATGAATATTTATATACATCAGCATTTGTACAGTTTCATATCTTAATTTTTTTTCCTTGTTTTCACTGTACTTTCTTCCATATCCACCTCGTAATCTTTAACTTTTCCTTTCCTTAACTAACCGCAACAAAAGAATGATTAATGGCAAGAAAAATATCTTCAATGTCGAAAATTACACTAATATTCCAGGACCCAAAATTTATTTATAAGGCAGAAAACAGATAAATTGCTATCTAAATATCTGTGTTCCAGATAAAAATGTTTAAGAAAGTTCTGAACGGTGAACAATATTCAAACTTTCGAGAAAGTGGACAGTATTCATTACCAAACCAAGATCCCTACTTAACAATTATGCATATAGTGGAGCAAAGAACAGTTGAGTACAGTAATACCAACCACGGAATGGGTGGGATTAGAACCCATGGCGAGCGAGTCGTAAAACTCACTCGCCATGGGTTCAAGCCCCACCCGTTCCGTGGATTGTTTGCAGTAGTGTTATTACGATGATAATAGTTATTAGGTGATGCTCGATTTGTGGGGCCTGAGGACAGTTCTTAATAACACTTAAGAAATGATTAAGATGCCACTCTATTGGGTAATTGTAATGGATTTAGCAATAAGGGAGGCTTCCATACACTTCTCTTACGATGATTTGTTAGTTTGATGCCTAATCTGGAGTCATTCTACTTCATGAAACTGCGATGAATCACACATTCACTGTTGTGGTTTTCAGTTGTGCACGCGTATGTGTTTCCTAATCTGTGTTCCCAAATTCCTCGAAGTTTGACCACCATACTTTTTGTTTTGTAACTCCCACAAGAAATAATGTAAACATCTGGTGTCAGTATTCTCAGGCTTGGATTTTTTTCATTCTAGTTAAACCTTTGATGGTGATGTTATTTACTCTAATTGTAATTAGACGAGGGGACTTTGGTTATTTTCTCAGCTATACGGTTATCAGGAAAAATTATATAAATTTTAGGGATGATTAAATTTGTAGGTGTTGAAAATGAGCAAAGGTCTCATTTGAAATCTTGAGAAAATAGGAAGAGAACTGCAATAAACTTAGTGAATATTTGCGCACTTTTCGTCTAAGTATTCGAAGCTGCCAATTATGTGTGCACATTAAAACCTATTACCACTCCTCGCTCAGTTCGTGTTTTAGTTGTAAGTGTAGCAAGTCGCTCTTGTTAGTGGGCTTTCAAACTTAACGTAACTTTAGTTTTCAATTTTTACGAGTGTATTTTCATACTGTCATACCGCGGTATGAAAGGTGGGGGACCAGCAATTACTCCCAGCAAAGTTAGTTATATCCTACTTAGCACATAACAAATCAAATACCACTTAAGTGGCCACGTAGAGATTTCTACCTATAAACCCACTTAAGGGAAACTTTCTTATCCTTTAGTTCTTATCCTTAGGTTCACTTTATAAATAATACAACTTATTTTGCCACTGGTTACCGTACCTGATAAAGAAGAAAACAAGCTCTTGTCTCGCTCTTAGTAAATTACTTTATAATATACTTCATTAAAGTATATTAACAATATACTTCAATTAAAATGCCTCGTAAGGGAGTTATTCTAAACTCGGATAAAACTGGAATACATTCAGTTAGTGTTAGTAATGATGAAAGTGAAAACACACAAAACAATATCTTAACACTGGGTTCCTGGTACATTAAACTTCACTTACTCTATGGGAAGACTTTGATTAATCTCTCTCTCAAGGAAGGTAGGGAAAACACGGATATCTGAGAATGGAGAAATAAATTTATAAAACATTATTATTCTCCGATTAATGAAACACTCTAGCTCAAGTCTCTGGATATTTGTCTTTTTGCACAATTCTACCCCAGAAAGGGAGATCCCTTTATTGTATTTTCCAGTGCCATTCTTCAATCAACTCTGAAAAATATAAAATAAAACACAAGTTTTTAAGTGGGGTGGAAGGGTAAGCCAGTGGAAGGCCTCGGTCAGCAGCGGATTGTCCTATGACTAAGACCCTTGTCAAGAAACACTTGCCCTGTTTCCTGACAAACCTACCTGGAAAAATAAACACATAAGCAGTATAATGTGATCCTTTATTAACAACGTTTCACCCACGCAGTGGGCTTTATCGAGTCACAACCAGATCTACCTGAATAACAGAAACATGAGTATTTATAGGATTTAGTCAGGTGGAGAATGGTGCATGTGACAGTCTTCAAAGTAGTGTGATAGTTAAAACCTTGGGTAACATAAAAAGAGATTGGACAAGTATAAGAACATAAGAAAGGAGGAACACTATAACAGGCCTACTGGCCCATACTTGGCAGGTCCATGTCAAAACCAACCCACCAACACCAACAGTATATGGGTAGACCTTCTGCAGTGTTCCATTCTTAAGTTATGTGTGGGAAAGCGATGAAGAAGTTTCTTGGCAATAGGTTCAGCTATGTTGTAGAAGCCGTTGTTCTCGTTGAAGTTGTTGGATATACAGATAAGTGATGATTCTAGGATTCTTCGGTATTGAGTGATGTCTTCTCTGGCGACGAGTCTTGCGTTTCTGTAGTTGATTAAATGGTTGTGTGATCTGCCTGCATACTGGTGTTCTAAAATACGTGTTTGGAGGTCTCTGGATGTTTCGCTGACGTATAATTTGCTGCAGTCATAACAAGGGATTGTGTATACCCCTGCAGTGGATTGAAGCTTGTCCTGTCTGTTACTGGTAATGTCCTTGATGGTGGTGGATGTGGAGGTAGATACTTGGAATGAGGTATTGGAAAAAAATTTGGAAACGTGTTTGCTAATGGAGTTGGTGGGGAGGACTATGTATCTCTTCTCGGCAGTGTCTTCTCTGGGTGTGTTAAAGATGTTTAATGCCCGTCGTCTGCAGTCTCTAATAAAGTGACGAGGATAGTGAAGTTTAGAAAAAACTTGCTCAATAAGGGAGCATTCTTCCTTGATAATGTTTTTCCGCGAACAAATATGCTAAAATTCCTAGGTTTCATAACAAGAAAATGAGAGTATTAAACAGAAAAAAAAGTTAGAAGTATATGTCATTTTTTGACTTAAACTTTAATATACTATTCAGTTTTGATCCCAAAATTTTGTAAAAGTAGTATTGGAGGGAAAGGGACTCCTTGCTGAAGGGGCTTTTGACACATGGAATTTAAACAACATTCTCTATTTTTTTTTATCTAACCTGATTACCTCTTATTTCCCTATGACTATGATTCATAATAATGAAATAAAATATATAAAAGAAAGATAAATTAGAGTGTGCAGAGAAGGAGAATAAAGAACAAAAAGGCCCAATACCATAACAGAAACAATACTGGAACAAACAGTCATAAGTTTGATTCTCCCATGTGCGGGTTATTTGTGTAATTGCAATAAGGCTCAGGGTTTCCTTAATAAAAACCATGAAGGACTCGATGCACCATATTTATTTTCCCTTAGGATACGGACACGGAGATCGCATTAAAAAATATAAGACGTTAAAGAAAATTGGAATACACCATCACTGTGATGTACAGAAGAGCAAAGTAGTTCCAGACACTAAATATTGTAATAATGTGGCTGGTAAATTCGTTTTTTCTCAGCTGATTGGTAACACTGGAACACCTGGCCCTCTCAGGAGGAGGAGGAGGAAGAGTAGGGTACCTTGATGGTACCTAGGGGTACCTTGATGGTACCTAGGGGTACCTTGATGGTACCTAGGGGTACCTTGATCATAGGAAGTTGAAACTATGTTCCCCTTCCATCCAATGTGATTACGTACCTTCCATTCCCCTAGGTACTGGACAACCCCAACGGTGTCACCATCACCCATCACGAGGAACCATCACCATCACCCATCACGAGGAACCATCACCATCACCCATCACGAAGAACCATCACCATCACCCATCACGAGGAACCATCACCATCAACCATCACGAGGAACCATCACCCATCACGAGGATCCATCACCATCACCCATCAAAGGAACCATCACCATCAACCATCACGAGGAACCATCACCCATCACGAGGATCCATCACCATCACCCATCACGAGGATCCATCACCCATCACGAGGAAGCATCACCATCACCCATCACGAGGAAGCATCACCATCACCCATCACGAGGAACCATCACCATCACCCCTCACGAGGAACCATCACCATCACCCATCACGAGGAACCATCACCCATCACGAGGAACCATCACCCATCACGAGGAACCATCACCATCACGAGGAACCATCACCATCACGAGGAACCATCACCATCACCCATCACGAGGAACCATCACCCATCACGAGGAACCATCACCATCACGAGGAACCATCACCATCACGAGGAACCATCACCATCACGAGGAACCATCACCATCACGAGGAACCATCACCCATCACGAGGAACCATCACCCATCACGAGGAACCATCACCCATCACGAGGAACCATCACGAGGAACCATCACCCATCACGAGGAACAAATCAACCATCACGAGGAACCATCACCACCAACCACCATCACCATCCATCACCAACCACCACCACCATCACTAACCACCAACACCAACGCGAGAACCACACCTACCTCCTTTCTTTCCCCCAACACTCCATCTATCCGTCCCCAACCATTGCCCTTCCTCCTCTCACCCTTTCCTTCATCATCCCTCTCCTTCAGCCCTTCTACCCTTAACTTTTTGCTATTCATCTTCCCTCCCTGCTCCTCCTTCCTTTCTCTTTTTGCTCCTTCCCTTACCTCCTTTCCTCCTCCCCTCCCCAGCCCCATTTTTTCCCTTCCGTACTTCTCAGACCCTCCACTTCCCTATCCCTTCTAACCAACCAACACACACACACACACACACACACACACACACACACACACACACACACACACACACACACTCCATGCAAGGAAGCTGAGGAGAGGTTTGTATCCAAGAGTAACAGGAATAACGAAAAAGCCAGGATGAACCCGTGGTTCACCCAAAGGCGCAGGGAAGCCAAAACCAAGTGTGCTAGGGAATGGAAGTAAGATAAGAGAGAGAGGGGTGGGTAGATTGCATTTTCTTGGACTGCAAGAAGGCGTTTGACACAGTTCCACACAAGAGATTAGTGCAAAAGCTGGAGGACCAGGCAGGAATAACAGGGAAGGCACTACAATGGATCAGGGAATATCTGTCAGGAAGACAACAGCGAGTCATGGTACGTGGCGAGGTGTCAGAGTGGGCGCCTGTGACTAGCGGAGAGCCACAGGGGTCAGTCCTAGGACCGGTGCTGTTTCTGGTATTTGTGAACGACATGACGGAAGGAATAGACTCCGAAGTGTCCCTGTTTGCAGATGATGTGAAGTTGATGAGAAGAATTCAATCGGACGAGGACCAGGCAGAACTACAGAGGGATCTGGACAGGCTGCAAGCCTGGTCAAGCAATTGGCTCCTGGAGTTCAACCCCCACCAAGTGCAAAGTCATGAAGATTGGGGAAGGGCAAAGAAGACCGCAGACAGAGTACAGTCTAGGGGGCCAGAGACTACAAACCTCACTCAAGGAAAAAGATCTTGGGGTGAGTATAACACGAGGCACATCTCCTGAGGCGCACAGTAACCAGATAACTGCTGCAGCATACGGGCGCCTGGCAAACCTAAGAACAGCATTCCGACATCTTAATAAGGAATCGTTCAGGACCCTGTACACTGTGTACGTTAGGCCCATATTGGAGTATACAGCACCAGTTTGGAACCCACACCTAGCCAAGCACGTAAATAAACTAGAGAAAGTGCAAAGGTTTGCAACACGACTAGTCCGGAGCTAAGGGGTATGTCCTACGAGGATAGGTTAAGGGAAATAGACCTGACGACACTGGAGGACAGGAGAGATAGGGGAGACATGATAACGACATGTAAAATACTGAGAGGAATTGACAAGGTGGACAGAGACAGAATGTTCCAGAGATGGGACACAGCAACAAGAGGACACAATTGGAAGTTGAAGACTCAGATGAATCACAGGGATGTTAGGAAGTATTTCTTCAGTCACAGAGTGGTCGGGAAGTGGAATAGTTTGGGAAGCGATGTAGTGGAGGCAGGATCCCTTCATAGCTTTAAGAAGAGGTATGATAAAGCTCATGGCGCAGGGTGAGTGACCCAGTAGCGGCCAGTAAAGAGGCGGGGCCAGGAGCTATGAATCGACCCCTGCAACCACAACTAGGTGAGTACACACACATATACACACACACTAACCACCACAAGTACCCACATTTAAGAGCCTCCTCGGGAACATACTGAAGATACTCTAGCTAAAATAGCCAATTCAGAGGCACTCTCAATGAAGGAGCGAAGTTCACATTTGTCGAATCAGCGCTACGTGAAACCAATATATTCCGTCCGTGGCTGGGCCACTCACAGGGGCCACCCACAGGGGCCACCCACATGAAGACTTGGGATTCGTGTGCGCCACCCGCGCTCGCGCGTGTGCTCACCAAATTCTATTTGACGTGGTCGAATTTAGTTAAATTCAAATAATCAAGTACAAGAGAAAGAGACGGGGTATTATCATAGCATACAACACACCATAACACACGAGGGAAATAAGATAACATGATGATAACTAAGTACTATTCGGAAGACTTACAGACGATAAGAACGTTAAACGTTAACACCAAGGTACCCTCTCAATTATACCTTTCATACTCCCACTCTGATGACCCAAAAATAGGAGGAAATCTTCAGACCATCTTTCACGTAATCTCTTATTTAGGTTAGCTTAAGAGATTTCGTAGACCATCTTCATATACTGTAAGAATGTTTTTTTTTTTATATAGAACCTCTCAGGAGGCTAAGTGGAAAAGCAGACTGGAGTAACAGGTAAGAAGTTCATGTGTATGTTGGATTGCACACACACACACACACACACACACACACACACACACACACACACACACACACACACACACACACACACACACACACACGTGCCAAAAAAATCGGTATCAGCCAATTATTGCACAATTCAGTGTTTCCAGTCGGAATGACCACCATTATATCCGGGAATTTAATTAAACTACAGCGGCAACATACTTAAGTGGGTCGGTCAGAGGCGTAAATTAAATTTTGCCTCTCTAATGGTCGCCTCCCGAACAATAAGGAAGTTTTAATTGGCATAATATTAAATGCATTTTGCATTTCTCGTCCGGTGGTGGTGGTTGCTGGGGTCAGCATTCAATACAGTCGTTCATTTCTGCATATTCTTAGTCCCTCGGGCACTATCGTGCCTATTTTTGAAACTGCTTAAGGATTCATCATTCCTCATCTTGATCATTCCACATATTGATCATTCCTCGTATTGATAATTCTACATCCGGATCTTTCCACATGTTGATCATTCCACATATTGATCATTCCTCATATTGATAATTCTACATCCGGATCTTTCCACATGTTGATCATTCCACGTGTTCTTTCCACATGTTGATCATTCCTCATGTTGATCATTCCTCATGTTGATCATTCCACATGTTGATCATTCCTCATATTGATAATTCTACATCCGGATCATTCCTCATCTTGATCATTCCACATATTGATCATTCCTCATATTGATAATTCTACATCCGGACCTTTCCACATGTTGATCATTCCACATATTGATCATTCCTCATATTGATAATTCTACATCCGGATCATTCCTCATCTTGATCATTCCACATATTGATCATTCCTCATATTGATAATTCTACATCCGGATCTTTCCACATGTTGATCATTCCACATATTGATCATTCCTCATATTGATAATTCTACATCCGGATCTTTCCACATGTTGATCATTCCACGTATTCTTTCCACATGTTGATCATTCCTCATGTTGATCATTCCACATGTTGATCATTCCACATGTTGATCATTCCACATGTTGATCATTCCACATGTTGATCATTCCACATGTTGATCATTCCACATGTTGATCATTCCACATGTTGATCATTCCACATGTTGATCATTCACATGTTGATCATTCACATGTTGATCATTCCACATGTTGATCATTCCACATGTTGATCATTCCACATGTTGATCATTCCACATGTTGATCATTCCACATGTTGATCATTCCACATGTTGATCATTCCACATGTTGATCATTCCACATGTTGATCATTCCACATGTTGATCATTCCACAGGTTGATCATTCCACAGGTTGATCATTCCACAGGTTGATCATTCCACAGGTTGATCATTCCTCATCTTGATCATTTCACATCACAATCATCCATCCTGATTATTCCACATTCTGATCATTCCACGTCTTGATCATTCCACATTCTGATCATCTTGATCATTCCATGTTCTAACATCCTTCAAGCTGAAGAAAATCTTCACGTCATGAACAGATGCCATTGACATCTCTTTCGCATTTGACTGTTTTTTTAGCTTCCATATTTGTATCCTAGTTCCTTGTCTTCTCCATCCAATAGTCTGCCCATACTATCCCTGTCGCTTGTTAGTACAATTCAATAACTGAGCCAGAAATAATAAGAATCGGTAATAGTTGTAATATTAGTGGTGATCGTCGTAAGTTTCCTTTTCTAAGTGCAAGTTATTTGTGAATTATTAGGTAAATGGACAGAGATTCAACTAATTGCGACATTTTATTGTGGCAACGTATCGCTCTCCAGGAGTTCTGTCAAGCCTGGAAGAGTGAAACGTTACCACAATAAAATGTCCCATTAGTTGCGTCTGTGTCCATTTACCTAACATTCTGTCGGTATTTCTACCATTACAACTAATTGTGAATTGTTTCAGTTAAGGGATAGTGACCATTCTTCGATTGTTAGTATTATGGTGATTACGACTGTCACCTCGAGTTTTGTGGTCTTGTAGTCAAGTTCAGTTGCCCAAGTCACTCCTCGTGTCAGTCCTTTCAACTCTGTAACTGCTCTGGGCGCAAACCATTGGTCATTTCTATCTCTTTTGACGTGTTTGTTCAGGTGTGGGATCCACGCTGCTGCTGCATATTCAACAACGGCCCTGACATACGATGTCTATAGGGCTTAGGATGAATCTTTGTGGAGGTGTTAAAGGAGTTCTTCTGTTCGCCAGTCTCTCATATTCTGCCGGAGTTACTTTGTTAACGTGTGCCTCTGGTGATAACATCGATTTCATGTTTATTCCTAAACTTTTGACGTCCTTTTTGTTCTGTCTATTTTCTGATTGTTGGCAGTGACTGGTCTTCTCTCCTCTTTCCTTATGCCCATGGCATGGCTGTATTATTCCAGGACCTTGATGCTACTGAAGGGTTTTTAGTTCAAAAAAACTGGAGCTACTCTTCTTTGGATCTAACCTGATGATTGCCTCCAATTTTTCAAGCACTGAATGATGCCTACAGATTTAGACTTCCTTTATATATATATATATATATATATATATATATATATATATATATATATATATATATATATATATATATATATATATATTATATATATTATTATATATATATATATTATATATATATATATATTATATATATTATATATATATATATATTATATATATATATATATTATATATATTATATATATATATATATTATATATATATATATATTATATATATATATATATATATATATATATATATATATATATATATATATATATATATATATATATATATGCAGAGAATTCGTAGTTAGGAAATTAAGAGGTGTGGGATTACCAAGAATATTACCCAGAGGGCTGAGGAGGGGTTGAGGTGGTTCGGACATGTAGAGAGGCTGGAAGGAAATAGAATGACTTCGAGAGTGTATAAATTTGTAGTAGAGGGAAGGCGGGGTAAGGGTTGGCCTAGGAAAGGTTGGAGGGAGGAGGTAAAGGAGGTTTTGTGTGCAAGGGGCTTGGACTTCAAGCAAGCATGAGTGAGCGTGTTAGGAGCGAATGAGACAAATGGTTTTTAGGACTTGACGTGCTGTTGGAGTGTGAGCAAGGTAACATTTATGAATGGATTCTGGGAAACCGGCAGGCCGGACTTAAGTACTGGAGATGAGAAGTACAGTGCCGGCACTCTGAAGGAGGGTTGTTAATGTTGCAGTTTTATAACTGTAGTGTAAAGCACCCCTCTGGCAAGACAGTGATTGAATGAATGATAGTGAAAGTCTTTCTTTTTCGCGCCACCCTGCCCGAATATATATATATATATATATATATATATATATATATATATATATATATATATATATATAATTATTTCTGCAATGTTTGACAAGGTCGTCTTGACATCCGATCCAGTTCACTCAAGTTCGAATGTCTCACAATGCTTACATCTCCATGGTTCAAGGGAATGCCTTGAAACTGATGAAGATCTCATAATCAAAATAAATACTGCTACCCTTTCAGTCCTCTGTGCAAATCTAGTTTCTTCCATTACCCGGGTGCTGCACGACCCCCCTCGCAGTTCAGCATTTTCCCTTGAAAATAACCAAACATCACCTGCAGTATTGTATTTGTATCTGCAGCGTAATATTTGTGTGGGTGTCCCTCTGACACTTCTGGTTCTTTTATTCACAAACACGCATAAAACACACGCACAAAACACAGACGCGCGCGCACACAGATGCACACGCACAGACGCGCGGACACAGATGCACACACTCACAAAACACACGCACAGACAGACAGACACACAGCACACACACACACACACACACAAGGGCAACAGAAATAATAGGAAGACCACAACGAGCCCTTAGTTCACCCTAGGGTGTAGAGAGGCAAAAACTAAGTGGGCTAGAGAATGGAAAAAGTACAGAAGACAAAAAACCCAGGAAAAATAGATATTAGTCGAAGAGCCAGAAATGAATATGCACAGATAAGGAGGGAGGCCCAGCGGCAATACGAAAACAACATAGCATCGAAAGTCAAGCCTGACCCCAAACTGTTGTATAGCCACATCAGGAAGCATAAAATAGTCAAGGATTAGGTAATCAGGCTGAGGAAGGAAGGTGGGGAGTTCACAAGAAACGACCAAGAAGTATGTGAGGAGCTCAACATGAGATATAAAGATGAATTTACAGTGGAGACAGGCAGGACTCTGGGAAGCCGGAATAGTGGGGTACACCAGCACGGGATACACCAACAAGTGCTGGACGAAATACAAACAACCAAGGAGGAGGTGAAGATGCTGCTAAGTGAGCTAGATATCTCAAAGTCGGAGGCACCGGACATCTCTCCGTGGGGTCCTTAGAGAGGGAACAGAGATGCTGTGTGTGCCACTAACAACAATCTTCAGCACATCCACTGAAACTGGAAAACTACCTGAGGTTTGGAAGAGTGCAAATGTAGTCCTAATTTTTAAGAAGGGTGACAGACCTGAGGCACTAAAATACAGACCAGTGTCTGTATAGTATGTAAAGAACTGTTCAAGACTCTGTATACCGTGTACGTCAGGCCCATATTGGAGTATGCAGAACCAATTTGGAACCCACACCTGGTCAAGCACGTCAAGAAATGAGAGAAAGTGCAAAGGTTTGCAACATGACTAGTCCCAGAGCAAAGGAAAACCGGCCTGACGACACTGGAGGACAGGAAGGATAGGGGGGACATGATAGCGACATATAAAATACTACTAGAAATACTTGCTAACATTCTTCTGACTCGCATGAGTCAGAGGAATGTTAGGAATTATTTCTTCAGCCATAGAGTTGTCAGGAAGCGGAATAGTCAAAAAAGAGATGTAGTGGAGGCAGGATCCATACATAGTTTTAAGATGAAGTATGATAATGCTCATGGAGCAAGGAGAGAGAAGACCTATTAGCAACTAGTGAAGATGCGGGGCCAGGAGCTATTAATCGACCCCTGCAACTACAATTGAGTACAATTAGGTGAGTACGTACACACACACACACACACACACACACACTTTCCCACGAAGGCAGCAGCAGCCCATCTATAACAGGAAAACAACCATCCCTTACATACACAGCAGGACATAATCCAGCACTTCAATAGCAGGACAACAACCTGCACTTCAATAGCAGGACAACAACCTGCACTTCAATAGCAGGACAACAACCTGCACTTCAATAGCAGGACAACAACCTGCACTTCAATAGCAGGACAACAACCTGCACTTCAATAGCAGGACAACAACCTGCACTTCAATAGCAGGACAACAACCTGCACTTCAATAGCAGGACAACAACCTGCACTTCAATAGCAGGACAACAACCTGCACTTCAATAGCAGGACAACAACCTGCACTTCAATAGCAGGACAACAACCTGCACTTCAATAGCAGGACAACAACCTGCACTTCAATAGCAGGACAACAACCTGCACTTCAATAGCAGGACAACAACCTGCACTTCAATAGCAGGACAACAACCTGCACTTCAATAGCAGGACAACAACCTGCACTTCAATAGCAGGACAACAACCTGCACTTCAATAGCAGGACAACAACCTGCACTTCAATAGCAGGACAACAACCTGCACTTCAATAGCAGGACAACAACCTGCACTTCAATAGCAGGACAACAACCTGCACTTCAATAGCAGGACAACAACCTGCACTTCAATAGCAGGACAACAACCTGCACTTCAATAGCAGGACAACAACCTGCACTTCAATAGCAGGACAACAACCTGCACTTCAATAGCAGGACAACAACCAGCACTTCAATAGCAGGACAGCAACCAGCACTTCAATAGCAGGACAGCAACCAGCACTTCAATAGCAGGACAGCAACCAGCACTTCAATAGCAGGACAGCAACCAGCACTTCAATAGCAGGACAGCAACCAGCACTTCAATAGCAGGACAGCAACCAGCACTTCAATAGCAGGACAGCAACCAGCACTTCAATAGCAGGACAGCAACCAGCACTTCAATAGCAGGACAGCAACCAGCACTTCAATAGCAGGACAGCAACCAGCACTTCAATAGCAGGACAGCAACCAGCACTTCAATAGCAGGACAGCAACCAGCACTTCAATAGCAGGACAACAACCAGCACTTCAATAGCAGGACAACAACCAGCACTTCAATAGCAGGACAACAACCAGCACTTCAATAGCAGGACAACAACCTGCACTTCAATAGCAGGACAACAACCTGCACTTCAATAGCAGGACAACAACCTGCACTTCAATAGCAGGACAACAACCTGCACTTCTCCAGCTGATCAGTTGTCAGTGGCCAGTTGTTCAATTTCATGGACTGTCATGCAATGCCTTCCAATCAGACTAGATGGCACAACAATCCCCAGTACTTCAATGAGTGCCCGTTACTGAGAGCCACCCAGTTACTCGAGATGCCACCCATTACTGAGATGGCACCCAGTTACTAGATGTCACCAGTTACTCGATGCCACCTTCTCGAGATGTGCCACCCAGTTACTCGAGATGTCACCCAGTTCGAATGTCCACCAGTTATCGAGATGTCACCCAGTTCTCGAGATGTGACCAGTTGAGATGTGCCCCAGTTACTCGAGATGTGCCTCCCAGTTACTCCAGATGTGCCACCCAGTTACTCGAGATGTGCCACCCAGTTACTCGAGATGTGCCACCCAGTTACTCGAGATGTGCCACCCAGTTACTCGAGATGTGCCACCCAGTTACTCGAGATGTGCCACCCAGTTACTCGAGATGTGCCACCCAGTTACTCGAGATGTGCCACCCAGTTACTCGAGATGTGCCACCCAGTTACTCGAGATGTGCACCCAGTTACTCGAGATGTGTCACCCAGTTACTCGAGATGTGTCACCCAGTTACTCGAGATGTGTCACCCAGTTACTCGAGATGTGTCACCCAGTTACTCGAGATGTGTCACCAGTTACTCGAGATGTGTCACCAGTTACTCGAGATGTGTCACCCAGTTACTCGAGATGTGTCACCCAGTTACTCGAGATGTGTCACCCAGTTACTCGAGATGTGTCACCCAGTTACTCGAGATGTGTCACCCAGTTACTCGAGATGTGTCACCCAGTTACTCGAGATGTGTCACCCAGTTACTCGAGATGTGGCACCCAATTACTCGAGATGTGGCACCCAATTACTCGAGATGTGGCACTTACTCATTTCAGATTAAACATCTCGTCACTTGAGATGTCTCTTCACTTTCTATATATTTATCCAATAAGATCAGCTTATTTTGGGATGTATGTCCCTTAAATGTCTGCCACATGGGTTTTTACGCTTATTCCTCAACCTACTTTACATCGATTTTTTTTAAATATATAACTGTATTTTTGTAAGGAAAGAAACTTCTGTAACTTAAACACAGAAGTTTTGTGTACACTGGGATAGACTCCTGTTGACAGAGTGAATAGTGATTTTCAATTTAGAATTTTAACACGTATGGAAATTCATCCGACCAATTTTTAGATAGTTTGTGCTTCCGTGTTTATATATTTTGATTAAAAGTACAGTTTAGAAAGTCCTGCAAGACCTATGTTTGGGGTTACTGCTTGGAGAGTATAGAGAAAATAATTTACACGGGAATATATTTTAGACTGGCTCAAGTAACAGCCTGGTTGATCAGGCCCTGATCCACCGGGAGGCCTGGTCATGGACCGGGCCGCGGGGGCGTTGGTCCCCGGAATACCCTCCAGGTAGACTCCAGGTAGGTAAGAGTCAGCTTTGTCAGATTGATCCAACTCATTTCTGAGCGAGACATTCTCTCGCTTACATTATTGCTCTCATTATTTCTCACTATTTTTGTCTCTTATACCAAAATATTTACCCTCTCTCATCTCTCTTCCATTTCAGATTCCATTATGTTCCCTTTCTCCACATTTCTCTCTCAAACATTTTATTTCTCTCTTACCACTTACGTTGTTTTAAAATATTCTAGAAACTCCACAGGAAGAGAACAATAATGTCTCATGAAATAAAGCTTAAAGGCAGTAGTCAGAGACGCAAACCCAGGTGTGGGAAAACTCCAAAAAAAGGACACAAACGCAAAGACAGAAGCCAAAGTAAAGAAAAACGAAAAACTATCAAGAAAGTATTTTTTTTACCCGTTGCCATGTAGGAAAAAATAAAAACTTTGATGGGTGATCGAAGCATCAAAGGAGCTTTTTCGCGGGGTTGTCCTCTCTAACGAGGACGATCCAAGCCTACGAGTCTTCAAACGAACCAACTATTGACATAACCCAGTAGTTTCACTTGTGTGAGCGAAGTACTTCGTTGTGGGAAAGACCGCATCTATGTGAACTAGAAAATGGACCATCACGAGGATTTATGTTGGGGTTCCTGTTCACGGGGAAGGAGAGAGTGTGTGGTGATATGACAGTGGCGGTGGTGTCAGAGTGGTGATTGTGTGGCGGTGGTGTCAGAGTGTGATTGTGTGGCGGTGGTGTCAGAGTGGTGATTGTGTGGCGGTGGTGTCAGTGGTGATTGTGTGGCGGTGGTGTCAGTGGTGATTGTGTGGCAGTGGTGATTGTGTGGCAGTGGTGATTGTGTGGCAGTGGTGATTGTGTGGCAGTGGTGATTGTGTGGCAGTGGTGATTGTGTGGCAGTGGTGATTGTGTGGCAGTGGTGATTGTGTGGCAGTGGTGATTGTGTGGCAGTGGTGATGTGTGTGAGTGGATTGTGTGGCAGTGGTGATTGTGTGGCAGTGGTGATTGTGTGGCAGTGGTGATTGTGTGTGTATTGTGTGGCAGTGGTGATTGTGTGGCAGTGGTGATTGTGTGGCAGTGGTGATTGTGTGGCAGTGGTGATTGTGTGGCAGTGGTGATTGTGTGGCAGTGGTGATTGTGTGGCAGTGGTGATTGTGTGGCAGTGGTGATTGTGTGGCAGTGGTGATTGTGTGGCAGTGGTGATTGTGTGGCAGTGGTGATTGTGTGGCAGTGGTGATTGTGTGGCAGTGGTGATTGTGTGGCAGTGGTGATTGTGTGGCAGTGGTGATTGTGTGGCAGTGGTGATTGTGTGGCAGTGGTGATTGTGTGGCAGTGGTGATTGTGTGGCAGTGGTGATTGTTGCAGTGCTGATTATGTGGCGGTGTCAGTGTGGTGATTGTTTGGTAATGGTGTTAGTGTTTGGTGATTGTGGTGGTGGTGGTGGTGTCAGAGAGTGGTGGTTGCCTCTAACACAATACATAATTATTCGGCTGACATATTCCTGCTCTTAATGTTACAGACGACCAGGGAAGAAACAAAAAATATATAATAAACCTACATAAAACAAGTCCTTGTGCTGTTATTCTGTAAGGTAAACATAACAAGATGTGATTATGGAGTGAGGGAGTTGAGACTACAATGGTAGTAGGGTAGTGGCGGTAGTAATGGTGGTGGTAATAGGGGTTTGTGTATGGTGTGAAGATAATAGGGTAGTGGTGGTGGTAATAGGGGTTTGTGTATGGTGTGATGGTAATAGTGTGTTTGTGTGGGGGATCTGGTAGTTATGGAGTTGCGTGGTGATAAGGGTTTATATAATGATTTTTTTTGTGGTTCTGTGGTGATGGTTTGATTGTGTGTGGTGATGGTTTGATTGTGTGTGGTGATGGTTTGATTGTGTGTGGTGATGGTTTACTGCTGTGGTTGTGTGTGGTGATGGTTTGATGTAGTTGTGTGCTGGTGTAATTGTCAGGATAGTGTGATTGTGTGGTCATGGTGTACTTGTGTTATTTTGTTGATTGTGGCGATGACGTGGTTGTGTGGTAATGGTGTGGTTGCGTGGTAATGGTGTGGTTGTGTGGTAATGGTGTGGTTGCGTGGTAATGGTGTGGTTGTGTGGTAATTTGTTTTAATGTAGGTGTTATTGTGATGCTAATATGGTTGTGTAGTGATGGTTTGGTGGCTCGGCAACCAAACCATCACAACACAACCAAAAACTTTCTAAGAAAATACGGGAAGTCCTAGAAGTGAATGTTGAAGAGTTTGATGGTCTCCTGATATATGTTTACGAAGTTGGAAGAACCAGAAATATGGAGAGAAAATGTAGATGCAAATTTCGTTGAATTGAAAACGATGGAAATCGAGAGAATTTCTGGGAACGTGAAGATAAGACTGGGGAGGTAATGGAGTTGAGCAGAAAGCGAATATAATTTTGGGAGAAGAGAACGATGATTCAGAAAAGAAATGCTAATGAAGGAATCGAAGATGAAAAGGCTTAAAAAAATGACCGGATATGGGAATACTGGATAGAAAAAATGTGAAGAAACTGATATATGTATTTTTTTTTAAATATGGGTAATTAGTAACAGATAAGGTTACTTAAAAAATGCCAGAAACGATGGAACATATGAAAAGGCAACTAAAAGATAATGTAAAATAAAAGTAAAAAAAAAATTAAGCAAAACAGTACAAGTGTATAGAAACTATACATGAAAAAAATTGTGGGTAGAAATCGTAAACGGATATGTAGTAGTCTCTGAGAGACGTTTAGCAGGAAACACTTAAAGGTCGTAGCACCTCCAGTAGAGCTTATCAAGTGCAAAGAAAGAGGGAAACTCACCACATTATGAAGCACACGAACATCCTGAGGTCAGTTCAGGTGAGGGAGAGGCGAGTGAGGAAGAAAATCAGGAGATACCAAGAGAGGAAGCAAGGATCTGAGCGTCGGGTCGAGGAATTTTCTGTCTTGTATAGGATATAGTTTGCTAATTTATACACACTTCTGCTTCGTTCTGTTGTTACTGTGAGTTTGATAGTAGTTGCCTCAAGGAATCACCGTCTTGCCCTGTCGTTTTCGTGAAATATCACGAAATATCACGAATGGAGGTGGTGATGAACCACCAGAGTTCTTCCTGAAGTAGGTTTATTCTCTCTTCTGAGGTTGTGGGTCCCCACAACCTCAGAGTACATGAAAGGAGGGGGACGAGAGGGTAGCTACAATTAATACAGTATAAGTCTTTTATTACGAGGCTTCGCTTAAGGAGAAATTTATATTTTTCATATTTCGCTCTTGGGTAGGATATAGTATTTTTATTAACTTAGTAAACTTCCCTTGAGCGCTAAACCTATAGGAGTCAAGCAGTGCTGCATGACTCATACGAGATAAGCGCTTAAGTTTATTATTGTTATAAAGTCAAAATATCTATATAAAGAGCGTTTCTATAATAAATTTGAATGTGAGGCAAGAGAAGAGAAAGCCTGGGATCAACTTAGAAAGCTGTCCAAGTCAAAACTTCCAACTCAATCAAGAGAGTTGAAAAAATATTAGTCTTTTATGAGAAGTTTATGATTGCATGGTGAGTGAAAAGCTTTGTGGATTTTTTCTAGCAGTATAAATATAATCTGGAGGGTAAGACGGAGTAAAGTCAGAAAGGAAGCTGCGTTGTTGTGTAGTGCAGGTGGTGACTAGAAGTTTTGTAGAGTAAGAGACTGAGATGGGACTATGGGACTCGACATAGTCTTCAAGCATAGACTGGACTGCAGTGTCCGCCGTCGTTATGACTCACGAAATCTTAATAACACGATTGCAAACAAATCACAGAACGGGTTCAAGCTCCACCTGTTCTGTGATTCGTCGTCGTCAGGATGAGAAGAGTCGACCTGTGTCCAAAGTGGAGGAGAGTATTCAGCTTTGGCTGCTAATGAGGAGACCGTGGAGTGCTGTTAATGTCAAGAGCGTCACTCACTGTCGTGTGACGCCCGTCTTGTAGTAAGGCAGGATGACTCTCACCTTCACGAAGGATAATGGAGTCACAGGGCTGTCAATCAGCAGCACTCAAACCAATGAATCCGTCCATACAAGACAGTACCTCAGCCGCGGCCCGTCATAGGGCCAAAGGTAGTACATGCGCATGTGTTAGTAGGATGCCACCATCTACAACACCTCACATTAAATGTTGTTTTTCTACATCCCCGCCATAGGATCAACCGCACCAGTAAATCAGTCACGTAACGAATACTCGAGTCAGGTGACTTTTGACTAAAGGCAGCAATAACCTCAACAACAGCAGTTAAGTCAGTCAGGAAAGAATAGTTTTGAAGAGGAAATAGTGAAGAAAAGGTCAAGTTTAATGAAATTTGTTTTAATTTAAAAAAAAAAGTTTCGCACGAAATACATAATACAAATGAGTATGGTTAGTAATATAACAAGAAATGTATATATATAAAAAAAAAACATATTTGAAATTCAGTAAATGTTGGGAAGTAATTATTAATTATTTACGTTCCAAACATTCAACAAATGAAATGGGAGAAGAATTAGAGATTACTAGGAAGTTAAAATAGAGCAGTGAGTGCAGGAGAAATGCACTACTACCTGATTTTTTTAAGAAATTTACTGTTTTTAAGAAATGTACCCTTTTTAATCGATGGTTTTCGAATGTACTACATCTAAAAGCTTCCTTGAAATAAGGCAAGATGGTTCATAAGTAAGAATATGGCAAATATTTTTACCATTTTTTTTAAATGGGTAACTATCTAAATATATTTATGGTATGTCTTTCCCATGGCGAATTATATATATATATATATATATATATATATATATATATATATATATATATAAATTAGGTAAATGTCAAACACGCGTACCAGTCAAAATATTAAAAATAAATATATATTAGAAAAAAGTATACTGAACAAATATAGACGAGAAAACCGCACTAATAAAAAAATAATTAGAGCTGAGCGAAATCTTGTATATCTTTCCTGATAGTGTTGTTATGAGACAAATTAAGACACTAAGTATATTTGGGTGGACTCCATCCAGTTGGAACAGAAAGACAATTTTTTTCATGAGCTGGACAAAATGAGGGAGTTGCCAGTAGGTACTACAAGGATCCTTCTTTGTTCTTCTTATTATTCTTATTTATGTAAATAGTATATATGTTTTGATATCAATTATCAAAAATGTTCATGCATATGATAATTCATGTAAATATTATATAAGGTTTCATAACGGATTATAAAAATGTTCAGGCATATGATAAAAAATTCTTTAAGAAAGATGGAAGCAAATTTTGAAGAATTAAATATATAGGGAGGAATTGGGATGGATTCCAGTGAAGAAAATTTCATGTGATGAAAATAGGCGGAAGAAAATCTACAATGCAGGAAAAATCATAGATTGCATTAAAATTATACAAGTTTAAAAATAGGAAAAAGTTCTTGGAATGAAAAAAAATAATTATCACCAGAAAACCACTTAAATATTTTTTTGGGGGGAAAATGCATGTGTCATATAGCACTAGCTAATTTTAAGACAATCTTAATATATCAGGATAAATATATATTAAACTGTGCGCAGGATATTTTATAAACAGGCTAAAATATGCGGCTCTTGTGTAGTGAGAGAATTTAAAGAATCATAAAAAAGAAGGCTTTAAAGAGTTAGGAAGATGGAGAACTAAGTTTCCAGTCGTATATACAAAAAGAGATATATCACTGGGCGGCGCTTGACCTCTTGTCAGGCAGTACCTTTATGCATTAGCATTTATTTTCAGTTAGATAAACTAGCCACTAACACTATATTTTCTTTGCGTCGTGTATTTTTATATAGTTCTTTGGAGATCTGTAAATTTGGGTGTTTTATATTTCCCAGAGCGGTCAGTTGAACACCAGCCTCTCGTCCGTACTCCCACGAACCTCTCGTCCGTACTCCCACTGAACCTTCCTCTACCCTAACACCTGTCTGTCCGTATCCAAATAAAACCTCAACAGTGACTCAGAGACAACAGTATAGCTTAGCAACCAACAGTGGTGGTTAGTCAACCAACAGTGAGTGTTAACAGGGCAAACCAACAGTGAGTGGTTAGGCAAACCAACAGTGAGTGGTTAGGCAAACCAACAGTGAGTGGTTAGGCAAACCAACAGTGAGTGGTTAGGCAAACCAACAGTGAGTGGTTAGGCAAACCAACAGTGAGTGGTTAGGCAAACGAACAGTGAGTGGTTAGGCAAACCGAACAGTGAGTGGTTAGGCAAACCAACAGTGAGTGGTTAGGCAAACAACAGTGAGTGGTTAGGCAAACAACGTGGGGTTAGGCAAACGAACAGTGAGTGGTTAGGCAAACGAACAGTGAGTGGTTAGGCAAACGAACAGTGAGTGGTTAGGCAAACGAACAGTGAGTGGTTAGGCAAACGAACAGTGAGTGGTTAGGCAAACGAACAGTGAGTGGCTAGGCCAAGCAACAGTGAGTGGCTAGGCCAAGCAACAGTGAGTGGCTAGGCCAAGCAACAGTGAGTGGCTAGGCCAAGCAACAGTGAGTGGCTAGGCCAAGCAACAGTGAGTGGCTAGGCCAAGCAACAGTGAGTGGCTAGGCCAAGCAACAGTGAGTGGCTAGGCCAAGCAACAGTGAGTGGCTAGGCCAAGCAACAGTGAGTGGCTAGGCCAAGCAACAGTGAGTGGCTAGGCCAAGCAACAGTGAGTGGCTAGGCCAAGCAACAGTGAGTGGCTAGGCCAAGCAACAGTGAGTGGCTAGGCCAAGCAACAGTGAGTGGCTAGGCCAAGCAACAGTGAGTGGCTAGGCCAAGCAACAGTGAGTGGCTAGGCCAAGCAACAGTGAGTGGCTAGGCCAAGCAACAGTGAGTGGCTAGGCCAAGCAACAGTGAGTGGCTAGGCCAAGCAACAGTGAGTGGCTAGGCCAAGCAACAGTGAGTGGCTAGGCCAAGCAACAGTGAGTGGCTAGGCCAAGCAACAGTGAGTGGCTAGGCAAACAGTGAAGGAAAGTCTTTTAGAACCAGCAACACGTAGGCCGAGATTAAGAGATATGAAAAAACACAGGAAATTGGTCTTTACAAACTTCGTCATGGAAGGTACTTTAAAGCAGGAGAAGGGTACTTGATCCAAGGAATTTGATGAAACTTTATTGCCTCCCATTCCACCAGATTCCCTATGACCCCTGGGGGTTCAACGCTTTTCTATGAAAATAATATCTTCACAAACCGCTGTTGACGATTTAAGGTCAATAAGGAGGCTTTATGTGTAATAATTAATGCAGAGTAAACCTTGATGCTAGCTAAGTGTTCTTGATCCAAGGACTTAACATCATTTTTCTCGCATCAATGCTGATTGCCTCCCATTTCTCGGGCTCGGCGTGACCCCTACGAGTTTAGCGACTCCTAGGAATATCACAGTGAAGTTAAAAACAAATTATAAATCTAATTAGAAACAAATATATATATATATATATATATATATATATATATATATATATATATATATATATATATATATATATATATATATATATATATATGTCGGTGCCGAATAAGTAAAACTTGCTATTTTGGCTTAAATAGCCACGATCTTCTTGCCGAATAAGCCAATCGAAAACATGTGTATGCAACAATAATTTCGAAAAAATCATTCTGAACCTAACGAAAAAAATATATATTTCATTGTGTTTGTTCATTAAATTATTGTAAACCTACCTAAAACATATTCAGTTGGATTAGGCTAAAATAAATTGCGCTTGTTATAATAATGTTAGGTAAGTTTTCTAAGGTTCTTTTTTTACAAAATTATTAATTTTTACATTAACATAAGTGAAAAAATATATATTTAAATGTATAACAAAATTTTAGAAAGGACTTAATTTTAAAAGAGTTCTTGCTAATTGACCAGTTTTACCTATTCGGCACGACATACATACACACTGATAGACTATTAAAGACACGCACACGCACGCATACACGACTAGTATATACCACAATTCCCGTCACTTCAATAAACCATTTTCAAGTTCGTATAATAAAAACTCTTTGATATAGGCTCAGCTGCCACCTGCACCAGCTGTCGCTAATTAGCAGCAAATACTGGATGATGACGCTGTTTAAAAATCATTATATATTATATATTGACTTAACTTTGGGCCTCCACCTGTCAGCATAATTATCCTGAGTTTTCGCTTAATGCCTTTGATTATATATTTATTTTTGTCTGCCTGTTCCATGTGTAATTACCTGTTTGTAATTACCTGTTTGTAATTACCTTTTTTGTTTGCGGTGTGATGGAAGAGATCAATGCGCGTGGTGTCCCAACTTCATTAGTATTATTAAACGCTTGGCTTTTTTTTTTCCACTAAAATGCGGCGTGCAATAGTCAGGTAATACTCAGGTACCCGTTTATTGCCAGGTGTGTGTGTGTACTCAATAAATTGTGGTTGCAGGGGTCGAGACTCAGCTCCTGGCCCCGTGTGTGTGTGTGGGAACGATTAGCTATTTGTAGTTACGGGAATGGAGTGTTTGCTCATGGTGTCACATTTAGTTAGATTTATTATATAAGCTTCCGAATATTTCCAGTAGTTTTGGTGCCCATAATTCCTCTTTTAATTATATTCCAGAAATCGACTGTTGTTGAGCTCTTCCTATGCAGATTGATAGACAGTGACCAAAATAATATATTAGTTCTAGGTTAGGTTAGATTATTTTAAGCTTCGGCTTTCTTGAATAATGTTTAACTCAACTTATAATTAACAGCCATGACACAGATGTCATTAAGAGCAAATGTGACGTAGCAACGCGAATATACCATCGCTCTTTAATTAAAGCGTTGGCAGCCCTACTTTTTCTAAGTGTGAAAATGTACTAAAAGGTAGTGATTGAAAGACAGAAGAATCTTTATTTATTGAGGCACTTAAAATTTCGTGAACGAAACAATGTGAATCACGATAAATAACGGTTCTTCTGTTCTCCTGGGTCTTTCTGTCATAGCCACTCTCTTAAAGGTGGAGGACACGAAGCTTTCTAATTCCTTGGTAACAGCTGGCGGTTTAGAGATACAACACAGTACAACAGAGTGGCTCTAGTGTGCCCCATCTACCACACACGTACAATAATGTTTCGTGTCAGTTATATCTTCTTTGCTGTGGTAATTGAACTGTCCTATCATGAGTGGCCGGAGCATCGGGTTTTAACATTTCCATATGTTGAAAATGACCCACACGGGTTACTACTACTAGTACTAGTAGTAGTACTACTACTAGTAATAATAACGCTCAAAACAATTCAGAAGCTTGGCTTGATTTTTGTGAATGCATGATGCAGGTTACTGAACCTCTCCCTTCCCCAATTTTCTCTTCCCTTTATTTGTTCTTATTATTGGAGCAGTTTCTCCCTCCTTGCTGTAAAAGTCACCTCTGAGGCAGAAGGAACTGAGATCATTATCAGCCCTGTTTCAACGCAGCTTTTGGTGACAATGCTCCATTGAAATAACATTTACATCTTGGAACATGACCTCTGGTGACGTAAATTATACCAGAGGTTGCCTTTGGATCCAGGAGTGGCATCCAGATCTCAGGTCAACAAACAGGGTGCAAATTTCACATCCATGTTTCAAATTTTCAGTCAAAATGCATTGATACGACCCACAGCACTTGTAATGTCTTGAATACTCTGACGACTGTCCTCGTAAATACCCTTCTCACTTTTTCAGTGTTGCTATTTCTTTTGGCATTGATGGACGACCATGGTGTTCATCATCCTCAACTGACGTTCATCCTGGTTTTAAACGAAAAAAAAAACATTCAGAACACTGTGTCCAACCCATTGCTTCGTCGCTAAATGCTTTCTGAAAAATTTTGTGGATTTCACTAGCAGTTTTACCCAGCTTGCAACAACGCACTGACAACACGACAAAAAATGCTTGTCTAACCTCAAAACAATGATCGACCGCATTAAAACTCGTCACAGTTCGCAAAAGAGTGTAAAATGCAGCATGATCTGTGCCGGTTCTATGTTTCATCCAGAAACCGCGCGAAAATTAGTCCGAAAATTTTTGGATAGCACCTTGTATGTTTTTTTTTTAACCTCGGAGCTTTTTCTATGACCTTCACTTACAAACAAAGAAATTGAAACGAAGTCTCCCGGACACCATGTTACTGAGGTACCCTTAACTCCAGACCGTCGCGTAAGCCACTGAGCCAGCTAGCTTCATTACGATTTCGTGAGTCATGTTGATGGCATTGAGGGGACTTGAGCTAGAGTTTGTCACGGCCATGTTAGCTGGAGATTCGTCTGTAAAAACTTGCATTTGTGGACACAGTGGTGCCTATGCTAACCTTCCTATGGTGTAGAAATATACCTAGTTGGATGAATCTTATTGAAGCTAGCTGGTCCAGTGGCTTACGCGACGGTCTGGAGTTTTGAGAGACTGACCGCGGGTTCGAACCCCACCCGTGGTATGGTTTGTTTGCAATCGTGTCATTACGATTTCGTGAACCATAAATCAAGCCTACCTCCATGGCTGCTTACATACCCTGGACTGATTAACTCCTCACTAACCCTCTAGTCTGAACCTTTGACGAACATTAATGAACCTCCTCTCCACTCCGGTCACTACCCGTCTCTCACATTGCGCCACCTTCCTCCCCCCCACACTCATCCCCGACATTTTCACGCACGTATTTAAACGCTCAGAGACGCTCACTTGTCTTGAAGAGAACCAGAAACAAATTTCGATAAGCCCTTCTTCAAATAAGGAAACATATCAGAACCCTCATCTGATCAAACTGCACCAACACAGCTGCATAGCTCTGCAGCCCTATGTTACTATCAGAATTACAACCAAATAAGCCCACCTTTTAAACTGTGAAAGCTTCACCGATGTCTATACCTCCACTGACGTACCACTGTTCATAACACCCACTACCACACTACATTTAAATCCCTTTTCAAGGATATTTCTTTACTAAATCATTCAACAAGTAATTGAACCTTATTACCTCCCCCTTTCTTTTACTAGTAAGTAATAATGTCTGTTTTACAATGAAATATTGTAAGATAAAGAAGGAAATCGGAGAGAGCTACAAATATTGGTTTCTCAGTCTTCTTTTTACGTAGTTTAGGGTCAACAATACCATAAACTACGTAATACAGTTGGAGTTCATCTATCTAGCTATATTTCACACCTTTATTCTTGTACACAGTGATATCCCATATTCTCAAATTTCCATTCCTCCTCCGCTTTACTATGCTGCAGCCCCTGTCAATTTAGCTCAATAGCATGTGATCTGCTCTTTATATCTTCCTCCCCTACGATCCTTGTCTATACCTGCAATATCTCTCAGCTTTACCCCACCATTCTTTTTTATTAGGCAATGTTAACTCTCATCATTTACTCAGGGGAAGGTAACGTTATGACTCCCGTGGTAACCAAGTCGAGTCGTGTCTCGTGCCCCTCCCTCTCCGTATCTTTAAGCACTGACTTGGACTATTAACTGGCCACACACTGCAATTGCAAACTTGTATAGCGTTGTGTATCTCTATGCCAGTGATTCTCAACCAGGGGTAAATTTACCCCTTTGGGGTAAAAAATTACATGTACCTGATAATTGAATATTAATTAAATTATTTTTCTCTGACTTGTTTTTCTGTCCCTTTATATTTTTTTGTATGGAAGTAAGGGGGTAAATGGAGAAATACATCAAGCCAAGGGGGATTAATGATAGAGGAAAAGTTGAGAATCCCTGATCTATACTCTCTTCCTCAATGGCCATTGAATTAGACTGGATAGTTATAAATGAGCTATATGACAACGATCATTTCCCTATTCGCATTATTTCTCGTTCTTACACCCGCCCTCTCATCCCAGTAGGCAATTCGACTACGTCAGTTTGAATCTCTATATGCAACACACCTCTCTTATTGATTCTCCTTCCAGTTGCTCTACACATGAGCTGTTAGATATTTTCATCACTGCAGTCCTATCTACAGCTACTTCGGCCATTCCTTGGTCCTCTGCAAAAAGTTCTGAAATGTCCTGGTGATCCCCCAAATTCGCTTATGCAGTTCGTTTAAAGCGCGAGGCTTGGGCCGCTACTGTTATCGCGCTATGAACCACTTCCTAACCTACAAACAAGCTAGAGCGTCTGTGTGCCGCTTAATGCTAACAGTTCAATAATCATGATGACAAGCTTACGAATCCACTCAGCGCCACTATCTCGAGTGCACAGTATGGAAAACAAACACAAAAGTTAGCACGTAAACACCCGTCTGATTTCGGTATTGTTATTGCAATTCCCGGTGAAAAAGTGGCAGATCGTGGCAAAAGTCGCCAGAGCCATTTGGCGGCATTGTTTCACAAGAATTTACGAAAGTTTTCACTAAGGTATTTGGGTTGGTATATCATGATAATGAATGATATTGTGTATACGGACTTCAGTAGAAAAGTAAAGGGGTATGGAATAGAGGATAGGGGGAGGGGGATATTTTCCTGGATCAAGTCATGGTTGACATAGGCAACAGAATTTGCATAAATGGGAGAAATCGGAGTGGGGATGCATCACAAGTGGTGTTCCACAGGGGTTATTATTGGACCCTTTGTTTACAATATTCATCAATGACACATAAGTGAATAAATGGCAAGATAAGCATATTTGTCAGTCACCTCGCCCTGCTCTCTGCTTTTTCTCCTGTCAAAATTTGAGTCCCTCTCTTGCTGGACTTGACATCGCTTAATGACTAGCAACTCCGCCTTCTTACTTATAGAAAACTTATCAGAACTCATCTGAGTACAGACCAATGTCAAGCGGATCTGGTGATGTACATATTCACCTGATTCAACATTTCCACTCCACTAATTTGTTTTTCTCTTACACCGTTTTAATAAGATGGGGTCAGAAAGTACGTGACCCTCCGGTGGAAAATTGCTGTCCTCCCATTTCGTAAACCAAGCGCCTCATGACTCCAATTTGTAAATCATTAAAGCGCTTATTCATTAAACGCCTCGTATAGTACTTGGAAGCGGAAACTGCTTTTCTTATTAAGTTTCAATAAAGGTGGCTCTGCCATCGACCTCAACTACGACTGGTAAGATTACTTTCAAACACTTTACGGCCAAACCCTCGAGTATTACAGTAATTTTCGTTCCAGTAAAAGAGTAAGACTGCCTGGCAAACATCTTATCCCAGGCCAACTCCCATTTTTCATTTAAGATTTTTGGTGAGGGAGACATTCTAGTGTTCGAATAACTAATAACTTTTCTCCAGATTTTGTACAAGTAGGCGTACCACAAGGTTGCTTTCTTAGAATCTTATTTCTGTTAGCTAGTAATGGACTTCTCTCGTTTCTCAACACAAATATCTGGTCGTCCTTATACGTGGATGATAAAATCCTTTTCTGAGCAGGTCCGTAGTGCCGACTGGGTTACATCACCTGGTTGCAAGTTTTCTGTTAGTAAAACCAGTTCTATAACCTTCACGAGTCGCCATAACGTTCCGCAATCCAATTGACTCGCACATAAAAGAATGAAACTTTTGACGACGGTTTGGTCCAACTTGGACCATTAAGTAATCGCACAGTTTCTCATCATCAAGGATTACGGTTATTTCTCAGAGATTCATGTTTGCTTCCCCTTCTTTCCATGCCTTAAAACCAACATATCTGATTAAACTCTCGTTCACGTTTTCTTCAAAACTTTCACTCACGTTCTCATTCTGTGGCAGTTCACAGAAGGTTTCAAATAAACAGACGGCTTTCGGGTCCTTCCCGTCTTTCCTCATTGCCGTCATAGTCATTGCAACCATGATTGTATGTTGGCTTTCAATATTCTCAAAGTTGGTTAATAGCTGTTCAGAATTTTAACTCCTTACACCCCATGGTGCTCCGTATACAACAGTGATTATTTAGAATTTGTAGCAAACAATGAAGTCTCCTCTTTTCTGGATCCCTGGACTCAGCGTTTATTGTAACAAACACGTAACAGACTCAGTAGCTCGGTCTGCTACCCGCGAACTATCAGCCTCATAGAGTGGACTCCATAATTCTGACTATTTTCTGAGACTGTCAAGAGATTCCAGACTCGCTGCAACAGCGCTGGTCCGAATTAGAAAATAAAAAATTACTTTCCCTTAATCCACAATTAGGTTTCTGGCCAACTTTTCATCGCTGTAGGACTCGAGAAATCACCCTCACACGTTTTCGGATTATCCATACTCGACTTACACACGGATATCAAATAAAAAGATGTTCGGCACCCCACTGCGAGGACTGCCAGCTGGCTATAACAGTTCACCACCCATTAATATATTGTCCTAGTCATCAGAGATCAAGCAGGATTAACTTTCAACTCTTGCAATACCAGAACATATTGACGGCCTCCTCACAGGAGGCCCCACCTTCTATACTCTGTCTTTTTTTTTAAAAGGGGCTAATCTATTCCACTAATTATATTGTTAATTCTCTACTCTCACTAACGAATAACTAAAACCATATAGTACATGCTGTATGGTCTGCCAGGTTAGAAAAATTGTCTTCTTTTTAAAATAATAATAATAATCATAAACATTGCACTTCCGACGGCGTCTTCCGCTCTACCTTCACTCAATAACTGTTCCAAAATTCACTTCGGATACTTGTGCCTACAAGTTAAATAAGGGTTATTCCATGGATGGAAAAGTAGTTCTAGTTCCTACGATCAAGAGTCAAATCACGTTCCTTGAAGGGACCTAGATCAGTGTTCTGTACTTCTTGACTCTGTCACCCCTTGGTCCCGGTGCCTTGATACTGTTGACGGGGTTCTGAGACATTGATGCTACCCCCTCTCTTATTCAGATTAACTCTTGAGTGCCTTCTATTTCTTCCAGAATCTATTGACCCTCTACGGGTTTAGCACTACATGTGATACCAACCTGTACATAGCTCATTTAATGCAGATATTGTAGTCTTTTATCCTCGCTTGATCTACAGCACAAGATTTAATTGCCACATTCCCCCTACCACTTCGCCTTTCCTCTTAATTGTTCTTTGTAACTAACACAGTTTTCTTGTTGCTGCTGTTCAGTCTGTGTCAGGCAGTGCTCCACTGCCCTTGTGAATTTAGCGTTTTAATTAAATGATAGTATTCACTTCTTATATGTTGTTACCTTTGATATATATATATATATATAAAGAGAGAGAGAGAGAGAGAGAGAGAGAGAGATGCTTGAAAATGCAGGAAAGGAACAAGAAGATGCTGAGAGGCAGGAAGAGCAAGGGAGAATAAAGAAAAACTAGAGAGAGGGGAATAAGTACAAGGGAAACAAGGACAAAGTCAAGAAGATACAGGAGAAAGAGGGAGAGGGAGAGGTGTGTGGCAGGTGTCTCGAACAAGCGTAATCAAATAGTTAACAAGGCTTTAGTGTTTCTCGGGAAACTAAACTGAAAATACTCGTAAACATTTACTGAAATATCTGAACTGCAACATCTTTGACAGCATAATCAAAATTAGGGTTGCAGTGATTTAACTTTATGACAATTAAGATATAAAAATATAGGTAAATAAAAATTCTAAAAATATATATATTTAAAGAGGTGAGATTATAATACTAGAAAAAAATATATTCACGGAAAAGGTTAAATCTGTAGGAAAGTGTTATTTTCTTAATCAGATGATAGTCCAAAGTCAGGTGTGACCCAGCCACGGCGGTTCCATGTTAGGAAAACTAGAACTAGGAAAAGACACAGGCACAGTTCAAAAACCCACCATTTCGATATGCTATGAAAACCAGATTAAGGAAAAGAGGCCCAGGCACTGTTCGAGACACTGAGGTCTCACCATGAGTCACTTCTTAGCCAGGCGTGGTGACACGTTTCCTCAATAAATGTCTTGATTAGCGCATTAGTGTGCTAGTGTCTGCATACTATCGGACGCACCGTACCTAATCTCCAGCCTAAACTAGAATGATTCTTGTTCTTTAAATATAAGAACTAATAAACATTATACAACCTACAATCATTTTACAACATTAACTTGCCAAAATACCATTGCATTTGAGTTTAATACCACCACATAATTGAACCATGTTAATTTCGTCTGAATCTGGTGTTATTCTGAGTGTGTATAGAAGGACATCCTTGCGGGGGCAGGGTGTCATGACCCTGGAGATGAACTCTTGAACCAAAGAATGGATGTGTCCGCCTTCGTTCAAACCTGATTACCTCCCATTCTCAAGACTTTGTATGACCCCTACAGATTTAGCGCTTCCCCTTGAATATAATAATAATAATAATATAAAATAATTATTTACTTTTTTGACGTTTTATAGCCTCGACGGGTTTAATACTTCTTGGTTATAAAATAACAACTATATTACTTATTCTTCGCAAATGGTCCAAGTCTGACCGGAACGTCGTCGCTTCTCTCTCTATTTGCGGGTTATTTGTGCAGTGTATTCGTCTTCTTCTTCTTCCAGTAATATAACTGAGAAACGGAGACACTCCAGCTTGATGTTACTCGCTGCTACATCCATCTGACTCACTGGTCAGACCAAAAGAGTGAGTGAGTGAGTGAGTGAGTGAGTGAGTGAGTGAGTGTCTTGCTCAACACACAAACTTCCTTGTACCAAAAAAAAAAAAATATAGCCAAAAGAATATCTTCACCTGTCCATTAAATTACCTTCACTTAACAGCACTCAGGTAACTGAGTATTCGTACACTGGTGTAAAATGCAACTTGGGCAAAACGGAGGTTGGTGTTATAGCTTAGCTAGGGCTGGGCTTTTGAAACTAGCTAATGTAGGCTAAAAAAGCTGTTGTGAGAAAGTGAACACAAGGGTTTTAAACCTACACAATAATAATCTCATGATCTTCAGAAGCCAAACGACGCTTAGACAGATCATTCGTGTTTTGTGAACATAAAAATAATGTAAATCTATCAGTCGGTAAACGAATCTTCCAAAAAGTCAGTTAGGTAATCATTCGATAAATCAATTAACCAATCACTCAAAGGGATTTTGGTCCAAGGGATTGGGGTTATCCTTCCCTTACCTTGGGTCAAAGCTACCTGTCTCCCATTTCTCAGGAGATGAATGGCTCTTACGTGTTTAGCACTTTCAAGTAATAATAATAATAATAATTAATAATAATAATGTCAATCAAGTTCAGCCGCGTACAATTTTAAGAAAAAATAATGCACTGCAAGTATGACGACTCCTGCGTCTTATTTCTTTCTTAAGCAATTCTTAAAAAAAAAAATAAAAGGACGCTTAACGAAGCACTTGTTGACGATGGCAATTTCAGTCTTCTCTGCCTCTTCTCTTCATCCCACCACCCCACACAACCCCCGTCCTCTCCCCTTCCGACCCTCTTCACCCCTTCAGCCTACTACCTCCCCTCTCCTCTCCCCTTCCACACACACTAAAATGACGATAATTTTTGCTCTCTGCTTTTAATTTTGACTTCTTCATCTTGGCTTCGTCACGATAAACGTGAGAGGTCAGGAATTCAACCGGCACGTCCTAAGCTCTTTTTCTCTGTTTTCTTGAGCTAAAATATATCATATACTAGATCTAAGATGGACTTTCTTAGAACGAGTGTATAGCGAAACTGGGAAGGTTGGGAATAGTAACATTAGTAATATTGGGAATGGGAATAAGTAGGGCCAGGTACTGGAACGACGCTTGAAATGAAAATCAACAATGGAACATAAAATCATGGAAATGTTTAAATGATTATCATAGGTACTTAATATAGGGAGTTGAAACTTCCCCAGAAAATACATGATCCATTGTTTAATATAGTTACAGAATTTATATAGACTGTTATAGTGTAGTACCCATCATGGAAGGTTCCTTGACGCTGGTGAGGTGGCTCTTGATCTAAGAAATTGGATCTGTGCTCCGGTTCCCTGAATTAAACCTGAATACCTTCTACATCAACCCCAAAAAGTGTTGCATAATCCTACGGGTTTAGCGCTCCCCCTTGACTGTGGCAGTTACACAGGTATATAACAGGGTGACCTGAAGCCCTTGGGTTAGTGTTCGTCTCACACAAGTAAACTCCTGAAATTGAATCTCAAATAGAGCGAGATGTATACAGAATACACTACAGAATACACGTAGCTGCTGGGCGACTGCTGTGGTATTGCAGCCCTTTGGCGTTATACAGCGCCTGTTAAGTGGGGAGTAATCAGGTTTAAGATGACGAAGGGGAGGGTAGCTCCAGTTCATTAAATCAAGAGCCCGTCACTGTCTCTATACACTCTAGAGTAATAAAGATACAGCCAGAATGAAATTTCTGTTTGCAAATAACAGTTTACTGTTAGGCGACTGTGGGATTCATCCTGTGACGTTGTATACCAAACCTACAGCCAGACTTTGAACTGAGATGAACTTGAATAATCAGCTCGTAGCCTGCCAAGTTGAACTCCGTTAGAAAAAAGTAAATCTTAAACCTGATTACTCCCCACTTAACAGGCAATGTATAACGCCAAAGGGTTTAGTGCTTTGTCAAGAATATAATAATAGTAAAGTACATTTCTCAAGCATATGACTCGTTTAACAATTTTTCCCTCTAGATATGACTCTCACAGTCGTTCAAAATAATTGAGTCAACCGGAGTTAGCTTAGCCTTACTCAGCCCCACCTTTGACGCAGACTCCCTCTTTGAATTTTTATCAGCGACGGCTGATTTTGATTTTACTTACCCTTGAGCACTCTTCGCCGCCCTTACTGCCTCTGCCTCTGACATACTCTGCACCTTCGCTAGTTTCTGATCTGCTGTAGCACATCCTTCACTGCAGCACTGCATGACCCTTGTGGATTTAGCGCTTAGTTTTGATTGTATTAATAATATTATTATTTTTATTAACCTTACTCAGATCAAATATTATTTCCCTGGCGTTGTATACCACTTACTTGTTTAGTGTTTTCCTATATAATAATAATTTCCATACACAGAAATGGCGGATGCTTCTCTAGTATGACTGAGCACATTAGAAAGGCCAGCGGAAAATGCTAGTCTGTTGGTAATTAAAAGTGATTAATTACAGAATACAAGTCTGTACTGATGAGTAATTATCTCACCGTACTGTTGGTAGTCTGTGTCTGCAGCCAGCACTGTCTTCACACCGTGACTCATGACCGTCTTGATGTCTATATTGTGGGGTTTTCTCGAGAGACTGTTGCTAGACATATCGTGCCTGTTTTTTTTTAATTAGCTGTTTAATGTTGTTAAAATCATGTTTTTTATTTGTAAATCACATGCCCTAACTTAACATAAAAAATATTAATTTTTTGAAACGAGAGAACATTTATATACTGGCGTTTGGTTAAGTGCTATTTTTAAGGTATGTGCGTAACCTTGTGTACGTTCTTATGGGCGTTATATTATGTACCTTATTTTGTGTGTGTGATCTAAATTATTTGATATCTAATTGCGTAAATACATTAAGCATAGTTATATACACATGTTAGCATACAATGTTATCTTATCAATTTATTGAAAATACATATTATTATTGCGAATTAGATAGGCAAAATAAATCTTAACTGCAGTTACGAAAGTTTTCATCCCACCAGCTCGTAACAGTAACCTGGTAAAGGTCTCCTTGTGCAAAGAGCTAGAGCTAACCTCTCCTTCCTCGGATCAACTCTGATTACTTTCCATTTCTCAGGTACTGTATAATACTGAATGGTTAAGGAGGCTTGGTCACAGACAAGGCCGTGGGGGCGTTGATCCCCGGAATACCCTCCAGGTAGGTAGACCGTGAAAGCAATGATTTGCAGTCAAACTGAGCTTGAGAAAGGTGCTGAGGAAGGTGCGGTCTTGTGCTGAGGAAGCTGGGGTCTTGTGCTGAGGAAGCTGTGGTCTTGTGCTGAGGAAGCTGTGGTCTTGTGCTGAGGAAGCTGTGGTCTTGTGCTGAGGAAGCTGGGGTCTTGTGCTGAGGAAGCTGGGGTCTTGTGCTGAGGAAGCTGTGGTCTTGTGCTGAGGAAGCTGGGGTCTTGTGCTGAGGAAGCTGGGGTCTTGTGCTGAGGAAGCTGGGGTCTTGTGCTGAGGAAGCTGGGGTCTTGTGCTGAGGAAGCTGGGGTCTTGTGCTGAGGAAGCTGTGGTCTTGTGCTGAGGAAGCTGTGGTCTTGTGCTGAGGAAGCTGTGGTCTTGTGCTGAGGAAGCTGGGGTCTTGTGCTGAGGAAGCTGGGGTCTTGTGCTGAGGAAGCTGGGGTCTTGTGCTGAGGAAGCTGGGGTCTTGTGCTGAGGAAGCTGGGGTCTTGTGCTGAGGAAGCTGGGGTCTTGTGACTTTGTAATGGTGTGAGTAGTCACTCAATCGTCTTAAACATTATTTTATCGTTTTTAAGACAGTCAAATGGATGGCTGATAACCGAGGTTTAAATAGTGAATATCTAACACTTTTTTTCTACAACGCTTCTGATCGCACGTCAGGAATTTTTATCGCCTTAAAGAAACATTTAATGCCTTTATGGTATGTTATAATTGGATATTTTTGTACTGATAATGAACAGTCTAACTTAGTTAAACCTAACCTAACTTAAATAACGAAAAGCGAGAAATTTACTACATACAGTATATGGAAAATACAATAAAGGAATTAAGAGAATAGATTGAAAATGGTATAGAATACCGACATGATGGAAAGAGAGAGACTGTGGCGGCATAATGTGATCATAATATGCATTATAAACACAGTGAAAGATAGCAATACTCCAAGCTCATTTGTGCTATTTCACATTAATGAATAATAAAATGATGCTACAACAGAAGACTTAAGCAGAGATATGACCTACCTGGAGGTCATTCCGGGGATCAACGCCCCCGCGGCCTGGTCCACGACCAGGCCTCCCGGTGGATCAGGGCCTGATCAACGAGGCTGTTACTGTTGGCCGCACGTAGTCCCACGTACGAACCACAGCCCGGCTGATCCGGCACCGACTTTAGGTATCTGTCCAGCTCTCTTGAAAACAACTAGGGGTCTATTGGTAATGCCCCTTATGGCTAGTGGGAGGCTGTTGAACAGTCTTGGGCCCCGGACTCTTTATTGTTTTCTCTTAGTGTACCAGTGGCGCCCCTACTTTTCACTGGGGGTATGTTGCATCGCCTGCCAAGTCTCTTGTTTTCGTAGGGAGTGATTTCTGTTTGCAGATTAGGAACCAGTCCCTCACACGTGACTTCACATATAACCCTACTCACTGAGCTTGGGAATTTCTTTCCAGTGTTGTCAAGTATTTAGTCATGTTACATGTCACGTGAAATTTAAGAGTGACATGTCAGGCAAAGGGGAATTTTGTCCACAGGGATTACAGTCCTCATAAATTCAGTTCATTATATAGGGATCGAATTCATTCAATCCCAGACTCATGTTAATATTGCCATCGGTAATATTTTTTATGAAGATCTATTTATTTTATTTCTTTCAACCATTGATTTGCTTGATACAACTTTCTGGGCATTTTGAAAATCAGTCGGGTGGGTAAAATCTCTCGCAAGAATAAATGAAGCATTAGACTTGCCCAAATCATATGCTACATTTATGTTGTAACCTTAAAGATTTTTTTCCAGTTTTTCCAAAAAGTAACATTTATGAAGGGATTCAGGGAAACCGGCAGGCCGGACTTGAGTTCTGGAGATGGGAAGTACAGTGCCGGCACTCTGAAGGAGGGGTGTTAATGTTGCAGTTTTATAACTGTAGTGTAAAGCACCCTTCTGGCAAGACAGTGATGGAGTGAATGATGATGAAAGTTTTTCTTTTTCGGGCCACCCTGCCTTGGTGGGAATCGGCCGATGTGTTAATAAAAAAAAAAAAAAAAAAAAAAAAAAAAATAATTTCCAAAAACTAAATTTATTGTATTTTGTACAGGAAATCTTATAAATACAGCCATCAGCATTTTGAGGGAACTCATAATAATAATAATAATAATCTTTATTTCTACAAGTATATGATACAACTTATTTAGACCTAGCTAACATCTATGACATACTATATAGAAAGCCCATGATGGTTATGCAGAGCATTTCGGGCAAATTAGGTTTTGTACCCAGGATGTGACCCACACCAGTCTATCACCCAGGTACCTACTTACTGCTAAGTGAACAGGGACACGATCTTTGTTCTTTTTAAGATAGTTAAAACATTTCTTGAAATTTTAAAAGATTTGTCAATGAAACTTTCTGAATATGTAAGACCATATGTTATTTCATAAATTTTCAATATTTCCTCGTCAATGAACTCTGGGCTGCAAATGCATAAGGCTCTCGAGAACATAGAGGAGAACACAGAACATTTAACTGTCATCATGTGATGAATAATATTGTACATAACAGATATTCGTTCTCTATCTACTTCGAATTTAAATTTCAGTTTTCTTTTAATAGTTAAAACATTTAAAAGTGTCAATGAGTTATTTTGTACAAACTCAACAGTAAACTTTATGAATGGAGCTAAACTATTTAATTCAAGTAAGAACTGTGGCATGGACATTTTGTTTATAAATTTCCTAATCTATAAATACGCTTCGTTACAATATTGTCTATATATTTTTCGTGTTTTTATTTGTTTGTTTTCGGGAATCTGTAGTACGAAAAATTTCAAATATAAAAAAAAATCCTCCACGTAAACCAAAATCTCTTGGAATTTCTAATTAACAGGTGGCGCGTATGTAAAAGGCTTCCAAGAGATGCTGGGTAAAAACGCCTTCAAGAAAATTAATTAAAAGGCCAAAGAGAGGGATGATTGCGAGGGAGGCGAGAGCCGATGTAGCTTAGAATGGAATCTTGTAAGGTGAACCAGACACACATCAGTTTCACACACTAATGACATTTTGTGTCAAAGGCAAAGCTCACTCAGTCTTGCTTCTCACCCATCTCTCTCTCTCCTTTCTTTCCCTTCCTACTTCTCTGAATTCTTAACGTACTTTTTCATCAGTTATCCTCTTCTGCGTGCTCTTTGTTCTTTACCTCTCTCCTCCTGTATCCTCTTCGTGAACTATTCATGACCCTTTTTCACACAGTCCCACTCTCCTGTCCTCTCACACATTCCCACTCTCCGGTCCTCTCTTTCAGACAGTCCCACTCTCCGGTCCTCTCTTTCAGACATTCCCACTCTCCGGTCCTCTCACACAGTCCCACTCTCCGGTCCTCTCACACAGTCCCACTCTCCGGTCCTCTCACACAGTCCCACTCTCCGGTCCTCTCACACAGTCCCACTCTCCGGTCCTCTCACACAGTCCCACTCTCCGGTCCTCTCACACAGTCCCACTCTCCGGTCCTCTCACACAGTCCCACTCTCCGGTCCTCTCACACAGTCCCACTCTCCGGTCCTCTCACACAGTCCCACTCTCCGGTCCTCTCACACAGTCCCACTCTCCGGTCCTCTCACACAGTCCCACTCTCCGGTCCTCTCACACAGTCCCACTCTCCGGTCCTCTCACACAGTCCCACTCTCCGGTCCTCTCACACAGTCCCACTCTCCGGTCCTCTCACACAGTCCCACTCTCCGGTCCTCTCACTCTTTCTCCGTCACAAACTGCTGCATCATTGCCTCATTTACTCCCTGTAAAGTACCTTCTCATCGCTCCCTCTCCTTCCTCTTCCTCTGCCTCCCTCCTTCCCTCTCCTCCCTCCTTCCCTCTCCTCCCTCCTTCCCTCTCCTCCCTCCTTCCCTCTCCTCCTTCCTTCCCTCTCCTCCTTCCCTCT